>PVLC010011402.1:0-47227 GCA_004027655.1 Graphiurus murinus
CTGCCCTTGTTCCTGTCGACCCTCCGTTCTCTCCCCCAGGGTCCTTCCTTTCCTTCCCTGGCCAAGAGAATCCTTGTCACCTTTTTGTTTAACTCAGCTGTAACTTGAGCCGGGTCCTCCCGATTTTTAAAGACTCTCTGGGCCACTGCCACCAGCTCTGTGAGGGACTTCCCCTCAAACCCCTCCAGTTTTTGCAACTTCCTTCTAATGTCAGGGGCTGACTGGGCTACGAATTGCAAGGCCACAGCCGGTCCATTCTCCGGGGCCTTGGGGTCAATGGGCGTCCAGGTTCTGTAGACCTGACAGAGGTGTTCCAGGAAGGCAGTGGGACTCTCATTCGGTCCCTGTTTGCACTCAATTACTTTTGTGAGATTAGTGGGCTTCCGGGCAGCAGTCCGGATGCCCCGCAATAGAATCTGGCGGTACCGGTCAAGGGACTCACTTTCTGCCTGAGAATTGGGATCCCATCTAGGCCGACTAGAGGGAAAAGCCCCCTCTATCAGTTCTTGGTCAGAGGTGGGGTCACCACGGTGATCCCGGACTTGTTTCCTCCCTTCTGCTTTTATTCGTTCCCTTTCCTCCAAGGTAAAAAGAGTGCCCAAGAGTTGTTGACAGTCATCCCAGGTGGGTTGATGGGTATAGAAAACAGACTCCAGAAGGGAGGCGACTCCCTCTGGGTCTTCAGAAAACGGGGGATTTTGATTCTTCCAGTTATAAAGGTCTGAGGTGGTAAATGGGACATAAGTTCGGAGCAGTCGCCCGGCAGAATCAGCCTCTCCTACCTCCCTGAGGGGAAATATCCCAGCAGGGGAGGTCCCAACAGCCGAGGCTTTAGCTTCGAAGCCAGACCTAACTAGCCGAGTACTAGAATCGATCCTCCTCGCTCCCTCCCCTGGAGCTCCGAAGTGGGTGCCGGACCGAGTGTGGGGGGGGCTGTCGGCGCTCGCCATGCTATCCGGCGAGGGCGGACACAGAGGTTTAGGGGCAGGGTGGTCCCTTGGATCATCATTGCCTTGTGCTCCCTGGTAGGGTGGGGGTGCGTCTCCCCCAAAACGCCTGACTCTAGGGGGTGAATCGGGTGCTGTTAAGACAGGAGCTGAGGGCCGGGATGGGGGCCTCTTTTCTCTTGGGTCTTTTCTGCGATCGCCCACAGACACCAGAACTGGCTTAGGGGCCCCCTCCTGAACCCCTGATCTTTTGCAGCCGCCTCCGAGAGAGCCACCCCCCCCCCCCGAGACACGCTCTCGCGGAGCCAGCGTGGATTTTCCCAAATTATATCATTCCAGATTTCGATATACGGCAATTGATCCAGTCGGCCCCGTCCCTCAAAGATGACATCACGGACCACTCGGCAGATCCATGGATCAAGGGTGCCCCCGGTGGCCAACCGATTCCAAGATTTGCCCAGTCCCTTTCACACAATTTTCTTAATGTGAAAGCATCAATGGAGGCTCCATGTTTTTTAGCTCGCCTCCTAAGATCAGCAAAATTTTTGATTAGGCACTCAAGGGGGGTTAAAACAGCCCCCTCACTCGATTCACCCTGTCCCATCCTGGCCGAGAGGGAGGGGACGAACCGGCAGATGTCTATTTACAAGTAAGACAGAAGAAAGACAATCACACTCTCACAAGGCCTTTTCAGTCACTCACCAGACCAGAATCAGAACCAGGACTCTGTGGAGTCGTCACTCCCAAAGCCAGGTCTGGGACCTTTACCCGTGGTGTCCCACATCCACAGACCTTTGTTTTAGCCCCCGGGGGACTCCAGAAACGGAACCAGAAACCAAAAGAAACCAGGCCTGACTTACCGGTGCCGAGCAGGACTCCAAGACAGGTGCGCGCTCTGCTCAGGTTCGAACTCCACGGGGGTCCCTCCGAGGCTCCCCTTTCTTAAAAAAAAAACTTCCCCTACAAGGGGGATCTCGCTGGGGCCTCCAAATGTTAGCGAGTAACTCACGGAAGGACCAGCGGGGAGTTGCGAACAAAATTTATTTCAGATTCGAATCTGGGCCCCCGCCATGCCCCAAACAACAGTGGGACCGGCAGAGACCCTGAAACTAGTGATCATTAACATTATATACACAAAAGGGGGGTGGATTCGTGATCTTTACATTGATTGGCTAGTGCACAGTGGCAAGTCCCCTTTTGCGGTTCAGAGATTTGAAACAAACGATTCTAGGATACAGGCTTGGGCAGGAGTTCAAGAGGGGCATTGTGACCCAGCTAGTCCTTTGTTTACTGGCTTAGTCATTTACAGGTGGGGTGGTACTTTTCCACCTAGAACATTACATAGCTGCTTTTACAAAATGGCCTTACTTATGCTAACCCACCAAAACCCCCCATAACAATATCTATTATGAAAAAGGGTCTATTACATTTTTATTTATTTAATTATTGATGTTGGAGATTAAATCCAAGAGTATTTTACCTCTGAGCTATAGCCCCAGCCATTTTTATTTTTTGTTTTGAAATAGGGTCTCTCTAAGTTGCTGAGACCAGCCCTAAACCTATAATTTTCCAGTCTCATCTTTCAAGCACTGGGGTTACAGTCATGTGCAATGCCACTGCACCCAACCAATTTACATTTTTCCCTGGGCTCTGGGATCTATCCAATGCATGTCATCTCCTAAGAATCAAGGGGTCTTTTGCAAGTATCTGACCAGCCAAGGGAAACTGCCAGGGGCTTTATTCAAATGCATAAGGGTAAAGAGTGTGTCATGATTATTTCTTATTGAAATTATTACACTTCTCAGAAACTAGGTCCCCATTGTGCAAAAATTGATTTAGAAACTTACTTCATATAATAGTTCTTGAATCCATTTGCCAAGATTGATGAAACATCATTAAAATATTTATAAGCATTGAGAAACTAATTCCACATCTGGGAATGTATTTTAATGCATTACCACAAAACAAGATAGATATATACAATTATTTATAACCAGATTTGGTTTTTTTGTTGTTGTTTGTTTGTTTTTAGTATTGGAGATTGAACTCAGGGTAGATCTAACACTGAGATAGCTCTTTTTACTTTTATATTTTGAGACAGGGTCTCACTAAGTTGCTGAAGCTGGCCTTGAATTTGTGATCCTCCTTTAGTCTCATCTTCTCAAGAGTCTGGATTACTGCTCTGTATCCTCCACCAGACCTAGCCATGAAGATTCTGAATGTCAAGTAATAGTACATCAGTAGAATTTTTTGTGTTTTGGGACATTCTACCTCTAATTATACCACTAGCCCTCTTTTTTATTTTTTTTATTTAGAAATAGGATGTCACTAGGTTGATGAGAGTCTCACTAAATTGCTGAGGCTGTCCTCAAACTTGCAATCCTCCTGTCTCAGCCTCCCACACTCTCTTGTAATCTCAATGAAATATTTTAATAGTACACAAAAACTCTTATGAGGTCAAGTTAGTTGAACAAAAATAAAAGAGGTGTACTTATAACAATGCCATATTTGTATCTAGCTATCCATAAAAGCCAAAATAGTCTACCATATAACATTACTAATGATTATGCATTATATATATATATATATATATATATATATATATATATATATATACACAAGCTTTACAGAGACACTTTTTCCTAATTTCCAAGTTTTTAATAGATACGTTGTTTCATATGAAACCTATAAATAAATCAGAATAAGACAAAACTAAATAAAATACATTTTAACAAAAACTACCTCTAGCTTAATCAATTATTGGTTATTTTCAGTATATAATTTATGGATTGAATAATCACAATAAGTTAGGAGTGATCTTTTGTGTAGTAAATTTTATAAAACTGGTAAACTTGAGTGTGGATTGATAAACAACTTTAGATAGCACTCATGTTTATTCATATTTCTAATCTCTATCTAGTTATACTTTCAATAGCAAATTTTGCAAGTGAGATTAGGAAAAAATGTATGTAAACAAGAAAATAAAATTTAAAAAAGTAAATCAGGAAGATGGCACCTGAGTGAAATGCCTTCAACCAGAAGCTGTGATTTTGAATCAAATTTGCCAAAAAAAACCCCAGCTTCTTAACAGAAGGAAAAAGCAACAAAAAGGGGCAAAAGCTGAACAACAACAGAAGAGGACTTGGAGAGCCTTTGGAAAATACAGGAGATCAACAAGCAGAGACCCCCTGTGAGCCGTGAGCTCCACACAGGCTCTGAGCGGACCCGGAGCAGTCCCCACGCCGGAACTGGGACCTGGAACTGAGAACTACAGGCACCTCAGTGGATCCAGCAAACAGGTGTGGCATGCCACATCCACGCAGGCAGGGAACCCCCACCAGCTACAGTGACCACAAGTGTGGGATGACCAGCGTAAGCTCCAGTGAGACATTTCCAGGACACCACTGCAGGGACTGGATGAATGGCTGCACAACAGAGATGGAACCAGGACGGCAGCAAACGCAACTTCTTGACAGAAAAAAGAGGTGCGGAGCTACACAGACCCCCGGAAACAAGGAAGTGGGCACTGTGTGACACGAGGCTTCGGCGGGATCCATGAGCGCCAGGAGTCCCGAGCCTGTGGGAGTCGAGAGCTGGCACACGTCATTTTGCATGCCAGCCCCTCCCATACAACATCCCACCCACCAGCTATCCAGACCTCCATTGATTTAGAGCGCCCCCAGTGATCAGAAGAGGAACAAACAACTACAGAAATACCAACAACAGGGAGATGTAAGTTAAATTGGGCCCCTGACTTGCAGGAACTCCTGTGAACAGCCCAGAGACATAAGCTAACAGCAACAAAACCCCTGCCTACATTGGCTGAGCAAATACAAATGCCAGAGACGCACTTGAAAATTTAAGATCCATACTTACGAACTAGCAGAGTGCTTGTCTTAATGCTCGGTTGCTGTTTTTATGTTTGGGGTTTTTGTTTCTTTGTTAGTCTGTTTATTTTAATGTGCTATGTTTTATCTGTTTTTACTCAGTATTCATTATGCATTGCCTTGATTTACTTATGTTTGTTTGGATGATTGCTTGCTTTGTTAATACTTGCTTAGTCTGTTGAATCCCCTCCCTTTCCCTTTTATAAGCTTCCCACTCCTCTCTCCTCTATATATTCCTCTCCTCAGCATTTTAACTCCTCTCTTTTCTTTTTCTTTTTTTCCTGTCTCATATCAAGAACATTTATATACTATCACACTCAAAACTCTATACTGACTACCAGAATCTCCTGACATATGTAGTACTATCGCTAATCTTTAACAATGTATCACCACAATACACTCAACCTTTTATTCCACTGGAACATACTCTCTTCTTTACCCTATTCCTGCATGCATTACTGTGATTTCTCACCCAACCTCTATCACTGAATACAAACTATTCCTGTATATACCTTCAGATACCCCTATCCCCCCCCCTGCAGATATTGGACAAGAAAACTAGCAAGAGCAGCAAAGATATAAATCCAAGAACAGGGGAACCATGGGAAGGAAAAATAACAAAGAAACAATGTGCTACCACAACGCCTCAATTACAGATCTCACTAAACCAGAATGGCAGAGATTACCAGAAGAACAATTCAGAGCTTTAATACTATAAACAATACAGAATTTTCAGAAAGAATGTAGGCAGAGCTTTAAAGAAGTAAAGGAAGAAATAAAGGAACAAATAAACAAAGAATTCGATGACCTGAAAAGGAACCGAAGAGAAGCATTGAAGGAAGTGAAAGATGAAATAACCGACATCAAGGCATCAATACAAACTATAAACAGCAGATTAGATCACATGGAAAATAGAATATCACTCTTAGAAGATGATCATTCCAAAAACGAATCTATAGTACAGAATTTAGAAAAAAAAATACGTCAGTATGAATTAGACATCGAAGAGATCTGGGCCAATTTTAAAAGAGCTAACCTAAGAATAATAGACATAGAAGATGGATTAGAAGTGGAAACTTATGGAATAAACAATCTCTTCCAAGAAGTAATATCAGAGAATTTTCCAAACCTACAAAGAGAAGTCGACACACAGGTACAGGAAACATACAGAACTCCCTCAAGACAACACCAAAGAAGAGGCTCACCACACCACATAATAATCAAGCTGACCAATGTAGGAGCTAAGGAGAGAATTTTAAAGGCAGCAAAAGTAAAAGGCCAAGGGACATTTAGAGGCAAACCAATTAGAATCACTCCAGACCTCCCAAATCAAGTCATAAAAGCCAGGAGAGGCTAGAGTAACATATTCCAAACTCTGAAAGAGAATAACTTGCAGCCAAGATTCTCATACCCAGCAAAACTCTCTCTCAAAATTGATGGTGATATAAAACCCTTCCATGACAAACAGAAACTGAAGGAATTTATGTCTGCCAAACCAGCGCTAGAGAAACTACTTAAAGAGATTAACTACAAAGAAGAACTAACCAGTAAACATCAGAACCAGAGAAACAATAATTTCCAGGAAGCAAACAACTAAGCAAAGAAGAATAAATACCACCAAAACCAGAAGTCAAAACACAAAATGTTAGGAATTAAAAATCATCTCTCAATAATCACACTGAATATAAATGGTCTCAATTCCCCAATAAAAAGGCACAAGGTGGCAAAATGGATCAAAACCCAGAATCCATCTATAGACTGCCTACAAGAAACTCACCTTACAAGCAAAGATTCCCACAAGCTAAAGGTGAAGGGCTGGAGTAAGGTAATTCATGCCAATGGAACTCGAAGACACGCAGGAGTAGCAACCATGATATCAGATAAATTAGACTTCAAGTGTTATTAACATCTATGCCCCAAATGCAGGTGCAGCCACCTTCATAAAACAAACTCTGTATGAAACTAAGACACACATAGGTCCCAATACACTAATACTAGGAGACTTCAATACTCCTCTTACATCTCTAGACCCTTCTTCTAAACAAAAGATCAGTAGAGATGCCTCAGACCTAAAGAACACCATAAACCAAATGGACCTAAACTATACTCCAACAAAATGGAAAATCTAGAATAAATTGATACATTTCTAGACACATATAACCTTCCTAAATAGAGTCAAGAAGATATCAAAAACAAACCGACCAATAACAATCAAAGAGACAGAAACAGCAATAAAGAGTTTGCCATCAAACAAAAGCCCAGGGCCACATGGTTTTCCAAGTGAATTTTATAAAACATTTATAGAAGAGCTAAGTCCAATACTCCTCAAACTATTCCGTGAAATAGAAACAAAGGGGACCCTCCCAAACACATTCTATGAATCCAACATCACTTTAATACCAAAGCCAAATAAAGACAACTCAAGAAAAGAGAACTATAGGCCTATATCATTGATGAACTTAGATGCAAAGCTGCTAAACAAGATATTAGCAATGCACATTCAAAACCACATCAAGGAGGATCCAAGATGTCGCCTGAGTGAAACAACCTTTCCCAGGCGCTGTGATTTCGAACAAAATTTACCATAAAAAAAGCCTTTTAACCAAAGGAAAGAACAACGAAAAAGGCGATATTCGAACTGCAACCTTAAAAAAGACCAGAAAGCGAAGCAGGCCCACCAAGAAAGTCCGCCGCCGTGCTCTGGGGCGGGCGTGCCCCGGGGCAGGTGCCCGGCACCGTGGTGCCAAAAAACCCAGTGGTGGAGCCGTGGGGATCAACCAGAAGCCGTAAGCTACAAACTCCATACAGCAACCAGGCAGGCGTGGAGTGAGCACCCCCAGGATCATACACTATACGCAGGCAGGGACCCCCGAAACAGCCACAGCAATGGGACCGCGCAGGACAGGTCAAACAGCATAAGCCCCTACTGGTCTACCTCCCCTGCCTGCAGGTAGGCCACCCCTGTCTGCGGATCGGCCGCCCCTGCCTTCGGATCTGCCTCCCCTGCCTGCGGGTCTGCTGTCCCTGCCTGCAGGTCTCCCACCCCTGAGGATCGGCCTCCCCTGCCTGTAAGTCTGCCTCCCCTGCCTGCGGGTCTGCCACCCCTGCCTGTGGGTCTGCCCCTGCTGTGCACCGCTACGGAAAGGGAACCTGACTATCTACACAGCGGAGCTTCAAGTAGGGCTGCCATGGACACAGTTCCCTAACAGAAGGAAAGGAAACCAGAGGGGATGAAATGTGACAGAGGCAACGAGAGGCGCTGAAAAAAGCCCAGGAGGAAGAGGGGAGACTGCTCCCACCACGAACCGGCGGCCATCTTGCTACCAGCCAACTTCCTGTCAACTATCCAGACCGTCAGTGACCTCTCGCGCCTCCCAGTGGACTGGAGGAGGAACAGGCCGAGCAGCAGGGATACGTAAGTCTGTGACTCCAAGGTGCGGGGAACACTATACGAGGGATAGACTCAAACACCCGCCCTTTTAGAGCTTAGGATCATAAGGGTGGAAGAAACCAGTGCACGTAGGGCACCTGGAAAGATCCCGCATTTAGACTGCACACCTGCCAACAGCAAAGGCAGGGAGAGAGACGCAACCAGGCCCTGTGGAGAGCCCAGAGACATAAGCTAACACCAACAAAACCCTCTCCCTGCATTGACAGAGAAACTTAAAATCCCAGAGACACACTCGAAAACTTAAGCTTGATACTTTTGAACTAGCAGTGTCTGTTTTAGTGCCTGGTTGCTGTTTATACTTTGGGGTCTTTTTTGGGGGTTTGTTTGTTTGGTTGGTTGGTTGGTTTTGGTTTTTTCCTTTGTTTTGTTTTGTTTTTTGTTTTTGTTTTTGTTTTTTAGTATTAAGTTGTATCTGTTTTTACCCTGTTTTTATTTGTAATGCCTTGATTCTTTTATGTATGTTTGGATGATTACTTGCTTTGTAATTACTTGCTTAGGTTGTTGAATCTCCTCCTTATCCCTTTCACAAGCTCTCCCCCCACCTATAGTCCTCTCCTCAACACTTTACCTTCTCTCTTTTCTTCTCCTCTCTTTCCGGTCTCATACCAAGGCCATCTCATACTTCCACACTCAAAATTATATATCCACTACCAGATTCTCCCAACAGATATAAACTCAAGAGCAAGGGAACCATGGGAAGGAAAAATAACAAAGAAACAATGAGCTACCACAAGCCCCCAATAACAGATCTCACCAACCCAGAATGACAGAGATTACCAGAAGAACAATTCAGATCTCTAATACTAGAAACAATACAGAATTTCCAGAAAGAAAGCAGGGAAAATTGGAAAGAATTAAAGGAAGAAATAAAGGAACAAATAAACAAGAATTCGACGACCTGAAAAGAAACCAAAGAGAAGTATTGAAGGAAGTGAAAGACGAAATAATCAAAATGAAGGCCTCAATACAAACTATAAACAGCAGATTAGATCACATGGAAAATAGAATATCACTCCTAGAGGATGACCACTCCAAAAATGAATCTATAGTGCATAACTTAGAAAAAAAATACGACAATATGAATTTGACATGGAAGAGATCTGGACCAATTTTAAAAGTAACCTAAGAATAAAAGGCATAGAAGAGGGATTAGAAGTGGAAACTTATGGAATAAAATATCTCTTCAAAGAAATGATAACAGATAATTTTCCAAACATAGAAAGAGAAGTCAACACACAGGTTCAGGAAACATACAGAACTCCCTCAAGACAAGACCAAAGAAGAGGCTCACCACGTCACATAGTAATCAAACTGACCAATGTAGAGTCACAGGAGAGAATCTTAAAGGCAACAAAAGTAAAAGGCCAAGTGACATTTAGAGGCACACCAATTAGAATCACTCCAGACCTCCCAAACCAAGTCATGAAAGCCAGGAGAGGATGGAGTAACATATTCCAAACTCTGAAAGAAAATAACTTGCAGCCAAGAAACTCTCTCTTAAAATTGACAGGGATATAAAAACCTTCCATGACAAACAGAAACTGAAGGAATTTTTGTCTTCCAAACCAGCACTAGAGAAACTGCTTAAAGAGATTAACTACAAAGAAGAACTAACCAGTAAACATCAGAACCAGAGAAACAATAATTTCCAGGAAGCAAACTGCTAAGCAAAGAAGAACAAACACTACTGCAAACAGAAGTCAAAACTCAAAATGTTAGGAATTAAAAATCATCTCTCAATAATCACACTGAATATAAATGGTCTCAATTCCCCAATAAAAAGGCACAGGGTGGCGAAATGGATCAAAACCCAGAATCCATCTATATGCTGCCTGCAAAAAACACACCTTACAATCAAAGATTCCCACAAACTAAAGGTGAAGGACTGGAGTAAGGTAATCCATGCCAATGGAACTCGGAGACAAGCAGGAGTAGCAACTATGATATCAGATAAACTAGATTTCAAGCTCATGCTTACCAGAAGAGACAAAGCAGGTCATTTTTTACTAGTAAAAGGAACAATCCAGCAAGAGGAAATAACAAGTATCAACCTCTATGCCCCAAACATGGGTGCAGCCACTTTCATAAAACAAACTCTATATGATATAAAGACACACATAGATCCAAATACACTAATACTAGGAGACTTCAATACTCCTCTTACATCTCTAGATCGCTCCTCTAAACAAAAGGTCAGTAGAGACATCTCAGACCTAAAGGATGCCATAAACCAAATGGACCTATTAGACACATAGAGACTCTTCCACCCAACTACAACTGAATTCACATTTTTCTCAGCTGTTCATGGAACCTTCTCCAAAATAGACCACATTCTCGGCCACAAAGCGAGCACTGGCAAATTCAAAAAATGCAACATAATTCCCTGCATCTTTTCAGACCACAATGCAGTGAAACTAGAAATAAACTCCAGGAAGACCCAAAGTAACTGAGTAAGCGCATGGAGACTGAACACCACACTGCTGAATGAAGAATGGGTCATAGAAGAAGTAAGGGGAGAAATTAAAAAATTCCTAGAAACCAACAAAAACACAGATACAACATATCAAAATCTCTGGGATACCCTGAATGCAGTACTAAGAGAGAAATTTATAGCACTGAGTGCCCACATAAGAATAACAGAAAATCACCAATTAAATAACCTAATGACACAGCTCAAAGCCCTTCAAAAACAAGAACAATCTAGCCCCAAAGCCAGGAGAAGACAGGAAATCACGAAATTAATGAATTAGACAATAAAAAACAATACAGAAGGTCAACAAAACTAAAAGCTGGTTCCTTGAAAAAATAAACAAGATAGATAAACCATTGGCCAATCTAACCAAAAGAAAGAGAGAATCAACCCAAATTACCATAATATGGGATGAAAAAGGAGATATTAGCACTGACAGTATGGAAATACAGAAGATAGTCAGAAACTATTTTGAAAAACTGTACTCCAACAAAATGGAAGATCTAGAAGAAACTGACAAATTCCTAGACACATACAATCTCCCCAAATTGAGTCAAGAAAATATCAAAAACTTAAACTGACCAATAACAATCAAAGAAATAAAAACAGCAATAAAGAGTTTACCATCAAAGAAAAGTCCAGGACCAAATGGTTTTCCAAGTGAATTTTATAAAACATTTTTATAAGAGCTAATCCCAATACTCCTCAAGCTATTACATGAAATAGAAAGAAACGGGTCCCTTCCAAACACATTCTATGAAGCCAACATCACACTAATACCAAAACCAAATAAAGACAGCTCAAGAAAAGAAAACTACAGGCCTATATCATTGATAAATTTAGATGCAAAACTTCTAAACAAGATACTAGCAATACACATTCAAAACCACATCAAGAAAATTATACACCATGACCAAGCCAGGTTCATCCCAGGGATGCAAGGCTGGTTCAACATATGAAAAACAATACACATCATTCACCACATAAACAAACTCAAAGACAAAAATCACATGATCATCTCAATACACGCTGAAAAAGCATTTGACAAGATCCAACACCCATTCATGTTGAAAAACTACAGAGAATTGGAATAGTAGGAACATACCTCAAAATCATAGAGGCAATATACAATAGGCCCACAGCCAGCATCATATTAAATGGAGAAAAACTGCAAGAGTTCCCACTAAAGACAGGAACAAGACAAGGATGTCCATTATCACCTCTTCTGTTTAATATAGTACTCGAGACTCTAGCCAGAGCAATAAGGCAAGAGAAGGAAATCAAAGGGGTGAAAATAGGGAAAGAAGAACTAAAACTATCCCTTTTTGCAGATTACATGATATTATGTTTAGAAGACCCAACAAACTCAACCAAAAAACTCATAGAACTGATCAACAAATTCAGTAAGGTGTCTGGATACAAAATCAACCTTAAAAAATCAGAAGTCGTTCTATATACCAACCATAAATCAACTAAAAAAGAAATCCAGAAAGCAATTCCACTCACAATAGCACCCCCAAAAATAAAATACTTAGGGATAAACCTAACCAAGGAGAATTAAAGACCTCTATAAGGAAAATTACAGAAGGCTGAATAAGGAAATCGATGAAGACCTTAGAAGATGGAAGGATCTACCATGCTCTTGGATAGGCAGAATAAATATCATCAAAATGGCCATCCTCCCAAAACTGATCTACAAATTCATACAATACCCATGAAATTGCCAAGGACGCTCCTCACAGACATAGAAAGATCAGTCCTTAAATTCATTTGGAACAACAAAAAGCCTAGGATAGCCAAAGTAGTTCTTAGCAATAAAAATCATGCAGGAGGCATCACAATACCTGACTTCAAACTCTACTACAAAGCCACAGTAATAAAAACAGCATGGTATTGGCACAAAAACAGACACATAGACCAATGGAGCAGAATAGAAGACTCAGAAACAGACCCACGTGCTTACAGTCAACTGATTTTTGACAAAGGAGCCGATAGTATACACTGGAAAAAAGATAGCCTCTTTAACAAATGGTGTTGGCAAAACTGGTTAACCAGATGCAGGAAACTGGAAATAAACCCCACTTTTTCACCCTGCACAAGAGTCAACTCAAGGTGGATCAAGGACCTGCAAGTCAGACCAGAGACCTTGCAGCTACTTGAAGAGAGTATAGGACCAACACTTGAACACATAGGCACAGGTAAAAACTTTCTCAACAAGACCCCAAAAGCACAAGCAGCTCAAAGGAAGATCAATACATGGGATTGCATTAAACTGAAGAGCTTCTGCACAGCAAAGGAAACTATCAAGAACCTAAACAGAGAGCCCACAGAGTGGGAGAAAATTTCTGCCAGTTACACTTCAGATAGAGGTCTAATATCTAGGATATACAAAGAACTCAAGAAAATCGCAACTAAGAAAGCAAATAACCCAATCAAAAAATGGGCAAAGGATCTAAATAGACACTTCACAAAAGAAGAAATACAAATGGCCAATAAATGTATGAGGAAATGTTCCATATCATTGGCAATCAGGGAGGTGCAAATCAAAATTACCCTGAGATATCACCTAAGTCCAGTCAGAATGGCAATCATAAAAAACATGAACAACAACACCTGCTGGCGAGGGTGTGGAGAAGTGAGAACCCTAATACATTGTTGGTGGGAGTGCAAACTTGTGCAACCACTGTGGAAAACAGTATGGAGGATCCTCAGACCAAAGGGAGTGAACCTACCATATGACCCAGCAATACCACTACTGGGTATTATACCTGAAAGAATGGAAACCAAACTATCAGACCGATGCATGTGTATCTATGTTTATAGCAGCTCAATTCACAATAGCCAAACTATGGAAGCAGCCAAGATGTCCATCCACAGATGAATGGATTACCAAACTATGGGATATATACACAATGGAATTTTACTCATCCATAAAGAAGAACAAAATCATGTTCTTTGCAGGGAATGGATGCAACTGGAAAACATTATGTTAAATGAGATTAGCCAGTCACAAAGAGCAAAGAAGCATATGTTCTCCCTAATATGCAGATGTTAGGGAGAAGATGGGACATAAGAGGGTCCCCAGACGAAAAAGTAGAGATCCTCAATAAACAAAGAAGTTGATTTAACCAAAGGGAATGGATGGGGTGGGGGGAGAGCATCCTAAGGCATGATGTACTTACACAATTATATCAAGATCACTTACTGAAGTGAACTTGAGAGGGAGGGAGGGTGAGGGAGCGGGGTGGGAATTGGGGATAGGGTCAGATGAGAAATGTGTGCACATTTGTCTTTATCAATTTGTACCTAACAAAAATTTATATATACAAGGTACGAATTATTACAATAAAAAAAATTTTAAAAAACTGGGAATTGGGGATTGCAAGTGTGTGCCACAACACCCAGCTAATTCTGAGCTTTTAACATGCACTTTTATTGGAAAAACAGGGGTGTTAAGCAAAGCTATTATAAAACTTGGCTTCTAAATAATGTACCTTGAACCAGGCATGGTGGAGCACACTTGTAATCCCAGTACTTGGGAGGCTGAGACAGAAGGATTGCAGGTTGGACAACAACCTCAGCAAGTAGTGAGACTCTCATCAACTTAGAGAGATCCTGTTTCAAAATAAAAATAAAATAGGACTGGGAGTGTAGCTCAGAGGTAGAATGTCCCTGGGTTCAATCCCCAGAGTTACGCACACACAAAATAAATAAACAAATACCACATCAAGAAAATTATACACCATGACCAAGTTGGGTTCATCCCAGGGATGCAAGGCTGGTTCAACATAAGAAAATCAATCCATGTAATTCACCACAGAAACAAACTTAAAGACAAAAACCACATGATCATCTCAATTGATGCTGAAAAAGCATTTGACAAGCTCCAACACCCATTCATGCTAAAAGTACTTCAGAGAACTGGAATAGAAGAAATGTACCTCAACATCATAAAGGCAATATACAGTAGGCCCACAGCCAATATCATATTAAATGGAGAAAAACTGCAAGAGTTCCCACTAAAGACAGGAACAAGACAAGGATGTCCATTATCACCTCTACTGTTCAATATAGTACTTGAGACTCTAGCCAGAGCAATAAGGCAAGAGAAGGAAATCAAAGGGGTAAAAATAGGGAAGGAAGAACTAAAATTATCCCTTTTTGCAGAAGACATGGTATTATACTTAGAAGACCTAACAAACTCAACCAAAAAACTTACAGAACTGATCAACAAATTCAGCAAAGTGTCTGGATACAAAATCAATCCTAAAAAATCAGAAGCTTTTCTGTATGCCAACCATAAATCCACTGAAAAAGAAATCCAGAAAACAATTCCACTCACAATAGCACCCCGAAAAATAAAATACTTAGGGATAAACTTAACCAAAGAGGTAAAAGACCTCTATAAGGAAAAGTTGAAGAAAGAAATTGATAAAGACCTTAGAAGATGGAAGGACATACCATGCTCTTGGATAGGCAGAATAAACATCATCAAAATGGCCATCCTCCCAAAACTGATCTACAAATTCAATGCAATACCCATGAAATTACCAAGGTCACTCCTCACAGACATAGAAAAATCAGTCCTTAAAAATCAGTCATCTGGAAAAACAAAAAGCCCAGGATAGCCAAAGTAGTTCTCAGCAACAAGAACCATGCAGGAGGTATCACAATACCTGACTTCAAACTCTACTACAAAGCCACAGTAATAAAAATAGCATGGTATTGGCACAAAAACAGACACATAGACCAATGGAGCAGAATAGAAGACTCAGAAACAGACCCACAGACTTATAGTCAACTGATTTTTGACAAAGGAGCCAAAAATGTACACTGGAAAAAAGATAGCCTCTTTAATAAATGCTGTTGGCAAAACTGGTTAACCAGATGCAGGAAAATGGAAATAAACCCCACTTTCTCACCCTGCACAAGGGTCAACTCAAGGTGGATCAAGGACCTGGAAGTCAGACCAGAGACCTTACAGATACTTGAAGAGGGCATAGGACCAACACTTGAACACATAGGCACAGGTAAAAACTTTCTCAACAAGACCCCAAAAGCACAAGCAGCTCAAAGGAAGATCAATACATGGGATTGCATTAAACTGAAGAGCTTCTGCACAGCAAAGGAAACTGTCAAGAACCTCGAGAGAGAGCCTACAGAGTGGGAGAAAATTTTTGCCAGTTACACTTCAGATAGAGGTCTAATATCTAGGATATACAAAGAACTCAAGAAAATCACAACTAAGAAAGCAAATAACCAGCCAGGCATGGTGGCGCACGCTTGTAATCCCAGCATTTGGGAGGCTGAGACCAGAGGATCCGGGTTCGCGGCCAGCCTCAGCTACCTAGTGAGGCACTCCGCAACTTAGTGAGACTCGGTTTCAAAATAAAGAATAAAAAACAGGGCTGGGGGTATAGCTCTGAGGTAGAATGCCCCTGAGTTCAATCCCCAGTACCGCAAAAAAAAAAAAAAGAAAGAAAGCAAATAACTCAATCAAAAAATGGGCAAAGAATCTAAATAGACACTTCACAAAAGAAGAAATACAAATGGCCAATAAATGTATGAGGAAATATTCCACACCATTAGCAATCAGAGAGATGCAAATCAAAACCACCTTGAGATTTCACCTAACCCCAATCAGAATGGCAATCATCAAAAACACAAGCAACAATAACTGCTGGCGAAGATGTGGAGAAGTGGTAACTCTAATACATTGTTGGTGGGACGGCAAACTAGTGCAACCACTTTGGAAAACAGTATGGAGGATCCTCAGACAAATGGGAATGAGCATACCATATGATCCAGCAATACCACTTCTGGGTATCTACCCAAAAGAACAGAAACCAAACTATCAGACCAACGCATATGTATCTATGTTTATAGCTGCACAATTCACAATAGCCAAACTATGGAAGCAGCCAAGATGTCCATCAAAAGATGAATGGATTACAAAGCTATAGGATATGTACACAATGGAATTTTACTCAGCCATAAAGAACAAAATCATGTTATTTTCAGGGAAATGGATGCAACTGGAAAACATTAAGTGAGATTAGCCAGTCATAAAGAGTAAGGAAGCATATGTTCTCCCTAATATGCGGATGCTAGGGAGAAGATGGGGCATAAGAGGGTCTTCATATGGAAAAGGAGAGACCCTCGATAAACAAATAAGTTGATTTTACCCAAAGGGATTGAGGGGGGGCGGGGACACCCTAATGTACATCAAGGTTACTCACTAAATTGATCCTGAGAGAAAGGGAGGGTGAGGGAGCATTGTGGGAATTGGAGGAAGGGGTCAAATGAGAAAAGTGGGCACACATGTCATTTTCAATTTGTACCTAACAAAGATGTCTGCTTACAATGTACGAATAATAAAAAAAAATAATTAAAAAAAGGAAATCATAAACTTTAGTTTTATGAACTATACACTCATCATGTGAAATACATTCCTGGATTTGACTCTGACATAGCAAAGTAGGTTGATATAGGGATGACAAATGAATACCAGGTCAGACAGCTTAAGTACACAAAAAGAACAAGTAAATAATAACATATCTATTGAAATAAGAACAATCTATTGAAATAAAAACACACCTACTGACATAGTACTGGAAGAAATTTGGAGATTGACAAACTAAAGCTGACCTTATAGACTTTGGCTGGGGAAATAGAGAAAGACTGTTTATGAGCAGTATAATCCTTGAAATAAAACAAACAGGTCAAACAGGGCATTTGAAATACATATATTGCAGTATTCAGAATTTAATTTCATTTTCAATATTCGCAATTGCACATTGGAACACTATGCTTGGAAAAGATAGATCATCATTCTATCTAGGGTTACATGGGAGGGCCTTCTCAAGACAAGAGAATTGAGAAATTGATGAGAAAATAAGAACAGAAGCTGAAAGAAAACCTCTTTTTTGTATACTAATAAAAATAGGCATAAATTGAAATATAGGATGATCCTGAATATCTCACAGGGAGAAGATACATTCCCTGTACAGCTCCTTATTTGGAAATATGGATATAATCACTCTTAAATCATCATTCATTGAGGACCCAAGCATAATTATTAAATTATTCCAGAAATTCTTTCACAATTCTATTCAAGCAATCAAACTTTTATGTCCTCATTCCTTCATACTTCCACTTAGTACTGGGATTACAGGTGTGTTCCACTGCACATGGCTGGGATTATTTTCTTAATTTTCTTTTTGAATACTTCATTTAATATACTGAAACAACTGTATTTCATATGTTGATTTCATATCCTGTTATATTACTAAATTCATTTATTGTTATTGTTTTTTCTTTTCTTTCTTCTTCTTCCTTTACCTTCTTCTTTTTTAAGTTTTTGTAGTGCTTGTAATGCAACACAGAACATCATGCCTGTTAGGCAAGTGCTCTGCCACTGGGGCACTCAGTTTTTTCTTTTGAGTCTTTAGCGGTTTCCATATATAATATTATGTCATCCACAAACAGAAAATTTAACTTCTTTCTTTCCTTTTCCTTTATTTTTTTTGTGGTACTGGGGATTCAATATAGGAGTGTTTTACCTCTGAGCTAATCCCCAGCCCTTTTTTAAAATTTTTATTTTGAAACAGTGTCTATGTTGCTTAGAGTCTCACTATATTGCTAAGACTGGTCTTGAACCTATGCTCCTGTTTTAAACTCCCAAGTACTAAGATTATAGGCTTGCACCACCACACCCAGCTAACTTCTTCCTTTTCAATTTGGATGTCTTGCTTCTTTCTTAACTCATTGCTTGGTTAGACTTCCAAAGTTATATTGAATAGAAGTGGTTAGAGTGAACATCCTTGCTTTATTCTTGACTGTAAGGAAACATTTTAATTCTTCATCATTGAGTATAATGTTAGCTGTGGCCTTTTAATATGTAACTTTCTTTATATTAAAGCATTTTTCCATCTATTTATAATTTGTTACAATTTTTTAATAAAAAATGCTGAATTTTGTCAAAGTTTCCCTGCATCTATGTGACATTTATCCTTTATTCTGTTAATGTTTTGTATCACATTAGGATACTTCCATATGAATCTTCCTTGTATCCAAGAGATAAATACCACTTTATGGTGTATATGGTCTTTTTAATGTGCTATTTGGTTTGTTTTGCTATTATTGTGTTAAGATTTGCTTCTATATCTATCCAGGATACTGGATATTAGTTTTCATGTATTGTCTTGTTCTGGATTTAGTATCTGAGTAATGCTGGCCTCATAAAATGAATTTGGAAGTTTTTGCTCCTTTTCAAATTTTTGGAAGAGTTTGAAAGAGATTAGTATTAATTTTTGTTTCAATATTTGTTAGAACTCATCAATGAAGCCATACTGTCATGAAGTTTTTTTTGTTAGAAAATTTTTTTACTGGATAATTGAATCTCCATACTAGTTATAGATTTTTTCAGAAATTATATTTCCTTATAATTTATACTTGGTAGGTTTTAATGTTTCTAGGAATTTTACCTATTTCTTCTTTTTACCAGTCTACTGACAAGTATTTATAGTTATCTTCTAGGATTTCTTTTGTTTCTGTGACATTAGTTGTAATGTCTCCTCTTTCATTTCTGATTTTTCTAGTGTTCTTATGTTTTTTTCTTAATCTATATGATCTATCTGAGGATTTGCCAACCTTCTTCACTTTTTTTCCAAAAAACATCTCTTACACTACTCTTCTATTGTTTTTCTCTTTATTGTTCTATCTCTGCTCTATCCTCCTGTAGTGAGTTTAGTTGACCTTGCAGTTTTCTTCTGTGAAGTTCCTTCATTGTTAATTCAATATTTTCAACAGGTAAGAACTATTCAGTTTACCGATTTCTTTTTTAGTGAGTTTTAGAAATTTTTATTTTTTCAAAGAATTTGTATTCTTTTTCTCTATGTTGTGAAATTGAAAAATTATTGAAAAGACTGGCTGAAAATGATTTCTGGTTTTCAGCATGGGCGGGACTTGTGACTTTCTTTTAACCAGTAGGATATAGCAAAGATGATGCTTGCCACTCCAGAGACTATAGTTGGTTATGTAATGGCTGGCTAGTCTCCATTTCTCTCTTCCTTGCTAGTTTAGATTAAGCAAGTTGCTATGAATTCTTCAACTGCAATGAGCTTCATAACAACAGTTAATGCCTCCTAGCTGAGCCTTTGGCTTGAGAACAGAAGTCCCAGCAGCCCATGCTTGTACTTCTGACCCATAAAAACAATACGAGAACAAATATTTATTTTGGCAAAATAACACTAACTTTTTGTGGGAGTTGGTTATGCAACATAGAGAATCTGTACATCTGTCAAACTCACTTATTATTGCTTTCATGAATTCCTTGGGATTTTCCTGGACATTCTATAATCTGTGAATAAAGATAGTTTTAGATTTTATTTTGCAATCTACATACTGTTTTCTTCTTGAACTTTCCTTACTGAACTGGTTAGAACCTCCAAAGTTGAAAGCAATAACAATAAATATTCTTGTTTTCTATCTGAACTATAGAAAATGATAATATTAGTTTTACGGTTTTGTTATTGTTTTTGGTTTTTGATGCTTTCTTTTATAAAATTGAGGAAAAGGATTTCTGTTCATATTTTATTACTTTTTGTCAGAAATGTATATCAATTTTTCAAATGTTTTCTATTATTAAGATGATTATATGATTTTTTAATCTTTTAATATGGCTTCTGAGTGTTTTGACTCATAAATGTTAGACCAATCTTCTATATGGATTTTGATTGTGAAGACTTGGTTGAAATTTTGTGTTTTTAAGATATATTGGTCTATAAATTTCTTAAGGAAAGAACAGTATTTATATAAGTATTCTATACACACACACACACACACACACATATATATATATATATATATATACTTATATGTGGGTTAAAGACAACCAATACCTTTTCTTTAATTTTATTTTCTTTTCATTTGTGCATGGTACTGGGGATTGAACCCAGAGCACTTTACCTCTGAGTTAGTTATACCTTTTTAATGTTTTATATATATATATTCAATGTCAGGACATTACTTTTACCATTAAATGAAATCATAAATGTTAGGTACTATTTTCTAGTATGCAAGGGTTTGTGGAGGTTTTGCATTTCTTCTTAAACACCTAACTCATCAACATGGGGATTCTTTGTATTTATTTAGACCTTCTTTAATTTATTTTAACAGTGACAAATGTGATTTATAGTTTTCAAGATCTATACTGCTTTTATTATGTTTATTCTGATTCTGCTATATTTTTTATGTTTTCCTTAGTTTTATTTTTAGGTTCTTAATTTCCAATATATATAAGTCCAACTGAGTACTGCATTTGTTTTATGTTTTGCAACCATGATGAATTCATTTTTAGTCATAATTATTTTTAAAATTTATACTTTGGAATTTTCCTTGTAAATATTGCATTGATTATGGATAAAGAGTCTTATTTCTTTCTTTCCAATATATGTTTTTACTTATTTTTCTTCCCTAATTGGCCTGGATAGGACTTCCATTAAAATGTTGATTACAAATGGTGAGAGTGGATATCTTATTTCTGATCTATGGAGAAATTAAATATTCATTCACCATTAAATTTTATGTATTATTGGCTTACAATACTGTAATAAAATTTGTATTTTATTATCATAAGTGCATATGCAAGCAATTTTCCTATAATCAGATTCACAGATTACAAAGGATGTCAATACTTTATTTTGTAATCCTTTTTCTTAGAATCTGTTGTAGTACAGATGTTCAATGAATTTTGGGTGTTACCATCAGCATCATCACCACCAGCATCACTTTCATTAACATCACCTCTGGAAAACTCTGAATGTGGGTTAAAGACAACCAATACCTTTTCTTTAATTTTCTTTTCTTTTCATTTGTGCATGGTACTGGGGACTGAACCCAGAGCACTTTACCTCTGAGTTAGTTATACCTTTTTAATGTTAGTTATGCTTTTTTAATTTTTTTTTATTTTGAAATAAGGTCAATACTAAGTTGCTGAGGGTCTAAGTTGTTGAGACTAGCCTCAAACCTGCAATCCTCCTCTCCAGACAACAGCTCTTTACCTCATGGAGTCACCATTCTAGGCTGAATAGAAAATTGGAATTTTATTCCAATTCCATGTGTAAACAGATGACAGGTGATTACCTTTGTTACAAAGGCCCAAATGGTAGAATTTGACTTTGACAGAGAAAAGCGATCAATCTGGTGTGTTATGTCTGTGATCGATAGAGAATTCACTACTGAAAATGAACAGTGAAGGTCTCAGTGGCCAAATGCTGACTTGGTCTAGATGTGGAAATACTAATGTAGGAATGGTTACTCAGTCCAGAGCCCAGCTACTGCAAGAGGGTGAAAGTATTCAATTCCATAGGGCAAGCGCAACAGGCCGATCTGCTATTTATCATGCTGTTTTTCAAAAGAAAAGTTTTGACTTCAACGTATGAAGAACATTTCTTTCAGTCATGAGTTTAACCCCACCTCAGTTTTTGGAAAATGACTCTAATTTTTTATGATTTTTCCCTCCTCAATAACTGCAACAAACATTTTCATTATTTTAGTTGACAGAAAGGACAATAATAACTATTTAAAACGGTTATTTATTTCTCTGGCTGGGGTGTAGGTAGGTATGTATGTTTGCAATTCAGCCAGAGTGATCATGTTCCATTTCAGGATTTATTTTGTGTAATTGCCCTTGAGCTACACATACTATGTCTTTGAATTAGTATCACATGGCTGTTTCCTTCCTTCCTTCTGATTCCTTTTATTTCATTATTTGCTTCTTTCCTGCCATCTATTTCTTTCTATTCTAAATATTTCTTAAGTTCTATATGCATGTGCCTTTTTTATTTTAGAATACAATCTTAAATAGAATGACATTAGGCAACAGTATGTAAATTTTGCTCTTAAATTAACCCTACTTCAAAGTTTCTAACTTTATTTCTTCATATTGACTCAAATAGTGCTAGTAACTGAAACCTCTTACTATAATGAAGCAAACTCTGAAATAAGTCTGCATTAAGTCATTATGAATGTAATAGAGAACAGGGCAACATGTCCATTGGTTACCACATCATCATCAGGAGCAGGCATGAGGGTGCAAACAACCTTCAGAGTAAAACCTTGTCACCCTGAGCCTTTGTATAATTCCTGTTCCATCCACTCAGTGCATTTGTTGACTTTCTGTTACTCAGAGCCAAATCACTTCCCTGGGAAACTGCCATGTGGAGACCTCTCTATATGTCCATGAAGAATCCACTACTGGCAAAACAACAGCAACAATCCACAGAGTTAAATGTGTGCTGTCATATTGAACTTAATCTAAAATTTTGAGTAAAATTAGCGGAAATTATATATTTAATTTCTGACATTCAGAAACATATAAACTACCAATTGGAAACCAAGCATGAACTAACAAGTGAAGGGGTGCTTCTTAACCTGAATGTATGCATGCATGTATGTATATATGTGTGTATTTATTGCCATGTATGCACTGCCATTTACTTCTGAGATGGGTTTAGAGGAAAATGAAGCCAATTTTATTAAAGACCAAGGCATTCTTTTCAAAATTGTCTTGATCTCCACAGAGATAAGTTCATGCTCTTGGTATTTTATCTTCTCAGTTTCCTCCAAACAAGGAGAATTGGTCTATACTTTTGCTGAGTAAAAAATAAATACTTAGACTGGCTTTTTATTCCATCCAGACTGGATAAATTGATCTTTAACATAGAGGAAGAGGGCTGAGATGCTATACCAGGTAGAAGCAAGTTCCAGCGAAGTCCAAGCTGGCAGATTCTAGAGCCTTCCAGATGCTAGATAGGGAAAATTATTAGCATTTATTATGAACTCAGTAAAAAGTTTTAAGGATATGTGACTAATAGTGTCAGATTTGGCAAACTGGAGGGAGACCTTCCTTCTGAGCCTTCCAGGGTTAAGAGATTTCTCTTCCTCTAACCCTACCTCCTGATGACCTAGACCATCCCCAACTGCTATTATTCATGTCATATCTGATTTATATTTATTTTCCCTTAGTAACTTTTTGTCTAGTCTGATTTCTAGTTTTATTCACCTGTGCATATTTTCTTTCAATTAATTCTACATCTTTTTCCACTTATGAAAAGATTTATTAAATTAGAAATTTTTAAAATCATTTTAACTGGTTAGTTTGCAGCATTTGGATTTTTACCCTATAATAGTTAGTATTTTATGAAATAAAATTATGAACTAAATTTATTATTATTATTATTATTATTATTATTATTATTATTATTATTATTTTCTGGTACTGGGGATTGATCTCAGGGGAATTCTACCTCCAACCTATACCCTCAGCCTATTTTTTATTCTTTATTTTGAAATAGGGTCTCACTAAGTTGCGGAGGGCCTCACTAGGTAGCTGAGGCTGGCTGCGAACCCGGATCCTCTGGTCTCAGCCTCCCAAATGCTGGGATTACAAGCGTGCACCACCACACCTGGCTCTGAACTAAATTTATATTACCAATAAGCTGCAAGAGATGTAATATCTTTTCTCATTGGATTACTTAAATTTCCTTTAGAGATTGCTTCTTTGAAAAGTCATTCTCTTAATTAGAAAACCCAAGGAGATGAAAATGATTGATATTCCATTACATTATGACAGAAGTTTAAGTGATATTTCCATTGAACTTTGGACCTAGCTTATTCTTCTTCAGTTTTTTTTTTCTTTCTTTCTTTTTTTTTGGGGGGGGAGTACTGGGTATTGAATCCAGGGGCATTCTACCTCCAAGCTACATCCCCAGCTCTTTTTTATTTTTTATTTTGAAACAGCATCTCACTAAATTGCAGAGAGCCTCCCTAAGTTGCTGAAGCTTGCCATGAACCTGTGATCCTCTTGTCTCAACCTCCCAAGTACTGTCGGGATAAAAGGCATGCACCACCACACCTGGCTACTCCTTCTGCAATTTGCCTCTGTTGATTTCTTCATTACACTTTTATTTAGTCTCTTCTCCATGTAGATCCCTGTTCCAGTTACTGGGGCCACAGAGATAGACAATGCTTAGCCACTGCCCCTGAAAGCACATAGTTTCAGAGAAGAGGCAAATCTGCAAACCCACAATGGTAATGTGTGTTGGAACTAGTGTAAGGTGTAAACATGGATTACCATGGAAGCCAGAACAAATAAATATTCTATCCAAACCCAGAAAAGTTTTAAAGGGGAGTCTCATGAATCTGAGTCTTGAAAAGATAAATAAGGGTTGGGTATGGTAGTGCACATTTGTAATTCTGGTACTTGGGAGGCTGAGATGGGAGGATTACAGGTTAGAGGCCAGCATTAGCAATTTAGCAAGGTTCTAAGCATTTTAGAGAGACTCTGTTTTCAAATAAACAAAATAGGATTGGGGGTATAGCTCAGAGGCACAGTGTCCCTGTGTTTTGCCCCCAATACCCCCCCCACACACACACACAAAGATACCAGCATGTTTAAAAGCACAGAAAGTTCTGGACTTATCCTAGGGTCATGAGTGGCCAGAGGACATGGTAACTGTAAAGTTAGGGTTAGATTAAGAGAATATACCTTCTATATATTTTTTTTCTTTTTCTCCTTCTTTTTATTTTGTTGTTGTTGTTGTTGTTACTGGGGATACAACCAAGAGGTATTCAATGTCTGAGCTGCATCTCAGTCCTTTTATTTATTTATGTTTTTATTTTTAAACAGGGTCTTACTACATTGCTGAGGCTGGCCTCAAATCTATGATCCTCCTGTCTCAACCTCTAATGTACTGGGATTACAAACGTGTGTCTGTTATAAAGAAATACTTTCCATGTTTTCTAAGAAGTTTGTACATTATCCTATAATCACTAGTCAAGTTATGCTTTCTAATTATCTCAACCAACTACTCCTACGGCAATGTATGAAAATTGCTCAATTGCTCTGAATTTTGACACCCTTCTCTTTTAATATAGGAATGAAAAGTTTTCTTTTCTAGGCTTATGGCAAGGAAAATTATATGACCATATTAACTTTAGTTTATCAGAGTTCATGAAAGTTAGTAAATCCCAGATTCCTTCCTTAAAAATATAAATAATATCATAAGATTTATATTTTAAATGATTCCATCAGGAATGGGAATTGGTGGTCAGCCAGGAATTTAGTTCAGACATTCAACTAAGAAGAGTGAACGTGCCAACCTAGACTGTAGAATAGGAACACACAAAAATATGAAGCTGAGTAATAAGTAATAAGTACTAACAAAAATTAGCAACAACAGCAGTGAAAGCTGACACTGCTGAAAGTTAACTTTACGAACTCTCCTACAAATTACACCACTCATCTCATTAAGTTTCACATTTCACAACAACCTATGTGAGATTATCTCTAGGTTTTGAATTTTTAAAAATTGAAGATATGAAAAACTAAGGAAACCCCCAAAGTCAATGCCCAAAGGTAACCTGAGATTCAAATTGTCACATTCCTAACTAAAAAAATCAATCTTGTACTATCATACTAAGCATTTAAAATTTTGTTGTTGTTACACTGTAATCATACATTGTGATGATTTATTTCATGGATACCTAATAATTACAAAAAGTATATAAATGTGAATTCTCCTCTATTCCCCTCTCTTTTTGTCATCTTCTTCTCCATCTCCTCCTCTTCTTTCTTTTTGGTTCCCATGCAGCCATATTGAAAATTTTCAACCTAATAATCAGATGGAGCTTGGGTTGTCTATAAACACATAGTGAATTCATTTCTTATATTGCCAAAGTGAAGAGTTAATTTACTCAAAAAATGGCTAATCCTCTTGAAGAGACCAGTCATTCTCTTGAAAAGAAGATCTCTGAATTAACACTTTTTATAAGTGAGATGTGGACTTTGAAAAGAAACATATGGAAACATTAGGAAGCTATAAAGAAAAAAAAGCAGCACAAGATAAGGGCTTAACTCAAAACAACTACAGGAAAAGTTTAAAAATAGAAGGATTCAAGAGCATTTTCCTATATTTTATGATATGCACATATTTGAAAACACATAGTTTGTTCAAATTAGAACACAAAATAGAATATCTCATGAATCTTTGTAACTTATCCAGAAAATCTGCATACACATACACATGCACTCAGATACACACATCACAAGTTTGGAAACAAATAGAAATGTAAATCAACAGGAGCTGCTCCATGTATTAGAATTTCTGAGAGCTGAGCCGGGCGCGGTGGCGCACACTTATAATCCTAGTATTTGGGAGGCTGAGACCGGAGGATCCGGGTTTGCAGCCAGCCTCAGCTACCTACTGAGGCACTCCACAACTTGGTGTGACCCTGTTTCAAACCCCAGCACCACAAAAAAAGAAAAATATATGAGTCTATTAAAGTTGTGCTCTGCTTTATAGTTTATGGGTTTTAATCTGAAAGCTCATTTTTCTGTCAATCATTTGAAATTATTTCAGTCCATCCCCTTTTTCCCTGAAAAGCTGATGCACAAGAAACTCAGTGTGCTTATCAAAGTCTTCTACTTCCCCAGCCCTACTCCTCCCACCTCCCATTCCCATAGAATTAGGAGCTCTGGGAAGTTCAGAACACTTGAAAAATTCAGGAACTATTCCTGGAAGAATTTCCATTGTATGGAATCAGGTTTGAAATGAGAAAGGGTTTTTTTTCTTTGTTACAACTCATCTCTGCTTCTTTTCATTTGGTTATTAGAGATAGGAGGCCAGGAATTACCAGAGACCAAAAATAATAAAGCAAGGAACAGTTGTTAGGTCTTGTCATGCAGAAAGTTCATATGCAGCTCAGGTGATAATAAAAATGTTTCAGTGAAATGAAGTATTTCCAAGAACTGAGTTCTTAGTTGACAGTACATAAATGATGGTAACTAAAACCCTCTAACATAGATACTATTGGCATCACCATTTTAAGAATGAGAAGTAATATTTAAATTATTATCTCAAACTCACTTGATATATCAGCCATGAGATCACGATTTCTCTCCGTATGTCCTAGCTTCAGGGTTCATACTTTTAGCTGTCATACTGGGAATCTCAAGAAAAATGTAATGCATACATCACTTCTGCTTAATTCATGGAGTGAATTAATGGGTTGCATCAGCAAATAGTTCAGAAGAAATGAATTTATGTCTTAATACCTGAGGTTTAAAAGAGTAAAAGAATAAAAGCATAGTGAATTTTCTATAGCTCCTGTTCTTATTTAATAGGCTTGGATTTTAGATATAGATTTAGGACAAATTTGTAGCAAATGATAAATAATGTATATCTTCCTAGAGTTTTCACGATTCACACAGGAATTTGCAGGAGATAGTTGTTGAGAAATTTGAGTACCTGGGCTTCAATATCCCTATTAATGTTTAACAATGCACTGTTTCTTTGACATCTGGTGTCACCTGACCAAGCAAGCAGAAGTTTTGCACTAGTTGCTTTGTTAATTTGGCTGTTGTTGCTAATATTCCATTTTAATGTAATCTTCTGGAGGGTATCAAACAGGGTTTGGTCATTTTATGAATATTAAGACAATCAGTCATTCAAAAGCTCTTGTGATTTTCCAAGTCTTTTCAGCTGGCACAGAATAGAAATTCTCTTTCAGGAAGCTTACTTAATTTCACTATGAATTTCTGATTCAATGATGAATAAATAACATTCATCAATTATGTATAAGAAATATGTATAAGAAATGCATTTAGATTATAATAATAATAATGATATCTTACATTCTACCTTTATTCCAGTAGTCATATTATTTTGCAAGACTGAATTGCTGGTCCAAGATATGGCATTCAGGATCAATGGTAGTTTCAAGATTCAAGGAGAAATGGACAAATGTGTGTCTGCACATGGACATGAGAAACATTGTGTGTGTGTGTGTGTGTGTGTGTGTGTGTGTGTGTGTGCATTTTCACATTCCGTAGAAGACAGATCATTTTGCTTCCTGGCCATATTATTCTTCCAGATCCCTACACACTCCTTAGAATAGACTTTGACTTAATATTCTTAGTATTCTCTTTTTTGCAATAACTTATCAGTACCACTGATTGGAATCAGTCTTGATTCCCACTGAGTTTTCCATCACTCTTTGTTGACTTTGGCCCTTTTGTTAAATCTCACTGTAGTGTCTACTTCAAGTGATGGAGCTCCTGACCAACATTGGATTCTTCCTCTCCTTGACTACTGAGCAGAAGATCTCTGTGTTTATCTGTAGGAATTCCACTTTGCCTTTTAATCATGCTGATACAGGGACTCCAACTCTCTAGGTTTATCTTCCCTTGTGAGAACAAGTCCAGCTTCATTCCTTAAACTCCAAAGGCAAAGTCTGCAGATGAGATTACTCTTTCAAATCTTCTCAATGTAGCCCACTCTCCAGCTATATCTTCCTTTTCCCCTGTTGTTAGGGTCATTACCACCTCAGAAACATTCCTCATGTCGTATCACCATGTGAACTGTCCTTCCTCTTTGCTCAGTGTATCTGAGTCCTACCCTTACATTGAGGGGGAAGTGGTTCTATGATATGTACTTACTTAATCACCCATGGTTCTAGCTAGATGTGAGTTCAACTCTCTTTAATATTTTTATAATCTTCCTCAAGCCATTTAACAATTCTGAACCTCAGTTTTTTGTTTGTTTGTTTGTTTGTGTTTGTTTTTGTTGTATGTGGGGGGGGAGTGTGCATGCACAAGCGTGTGTGGAACCCAGAGGCATTCTACCTTCTATCTCTTCTATCTATATCTTCAGCCCTATTTTTTATTTTTTTATTTGGAAACAGGATCTCACAAAGTTGCTGAGAGTCTCGCTAAATTGCAGAGGCTAGTTTCTAACCTGGGATCCTCCTGTCTCAGCCTCTCAAGAACTGGGATTATAGGCATGTGCTACCACACCCATCTTGAACCTCAGTTCTTAATAATTCTATTTCATAATGACCAATAACTTAAAGATATGTGCATATGTTCATTAAAGAGTGAATTATTGAAGTGTACTAGAAAAGTTGGTGTGTTTGTTTATCTCTTTCTTTGTGGTGCTAGAGTTAAACCCATGGCCTTGTGCATGCTAAGAACACATTGTACCACTGAAGTCTTCCCCAAGCCCAAAAGTACTGTCTTAAAACAAATACTCCTAGTTGTATTTAAGATAGTACAAAACCCTATAGCATATTCTTAATGTTATTTTATGTATGTGAAGTGCCTCTCCGAGTAAATTTAAAATGGTTTATGAGATAAAATGTGTTCATCTCTTACTTCATGTCTACTACACTGAGGAAATTATGCTGGACATAAGTTTGTAATGAATGCACAGAACTGCTTAGGATTTGAAAGTGGGCTTGACTGAATTGTCTCAGTAATTCTGATAAAAGATCTTCCCAGTATTTATAAATCTGATGTCATATTTGAAGTCAATATTTGGAAACTCCATGTTCAGTTACTAAAATATGTGCCATATCTATACCGTGAATGTTCATGATTTGGTCACTGGTCCCTTCTGCTTTCTGATATCTCATCTGAAATGAAGATTATAGAGTTCAGCATCATCCTGTGCTATTTTCAACATTAATTTGAAAATACTAAGTTGAAATTTTAAATTATTTTGTCTACATTAATTAAATAATGACTTACCCTTGATCTCTAGTCAGCTTAAGTTTGAGAAGAAAGTAAAAATTAAATATATTTATTTCCCATACTCTGTTTCCAGAACTGAAACATATTCAGCCCACACACATTCCTCAAACTGTTATTTGTATAAACACGAGCCTTGTGTCATAGCAAAAAAGAAATTTAGAAATTTTATTAACTCAACATTCTTGGTGGAGTTGTGTCAAAAAGCAGGTTAGATTGTACACTCCATGTGGGGACCTTACCTTTTTCCTGTTGTATTCTCAACAGCATGGTCTTCTCCCTCTCCTCTTGCTGAGCCTAATCAATTCCATATCTCCTATCTGACCTATTTAATGTGATATGATGTGACAAATCCTCTCCATTCATTGGCCACTTAAATGCAAGAGGCATTGGAAAGTAGGTCTAAGAGGAAAGGATCAAAATTGATCAAAGCATTATCAGGCAAACAGTGGCAAGGTAGTTTGCAGAAAGAGCAAAGTCAGAGTCCTTACAATGAAGCCCAGATGGACCTAGGCTTGGCTCGTGGATCTCTATAAATGTGAACAAGGTGCCTAATACTGCAAAACCTTGGTTTTGTCAGAAAAGTAATAGGACACATATCATGGGGTTATCATGAGGATAAAGCTCAGTTATGCAGACAGAACTCTTAGCACAGGGCCAGTTTCATCAGACCATGAGTTAGATGCGGCTGTTGTGATTGCTCTGCTGCATTGTTTAAAAGTGATGCTGAGTTCAGTTACTAGCTATATCACATGTCGACCATTTGAAAACAGGATAATGCTACTTCAGACAGTCTTTTTAATAAAATCTAGTACAAAGGCTGTTAATAGTTTCATATCTTCTTTGCCAGAAGGTAATAATGAACAGCTGATGTGATTATTGTACAAAACAGATGGAAAAACAGCCAAAGTTCACAATGCTTTTCTGTTGGCTTTCACTGCTCTTTATGAATTTATTGGTAGCGGCAACTGTGTTTATTCTTATTTTCACAGGCAGATACACAGTACCTCATAGACACAGCATCTCCATACATATCAATTTTTCTGATAATAAACCAATCAAGTGGCACCTTTCTCTCCTGTTGATTGATTGGCATGCTAATCAGCACAACACACCACTTCTAGAATCAACTTGCTTTTGGCAGATTCACAAGTCTACACTCTGTGTGATGACAGTCAAAATGGAGAAATTTGATGGATCCAACTATTGTTTTCCTAAATCCTGGTTCTTTTAATTAACATTCCAAACATATGGCTATACCACTCTAAGCAATTATACTTCATTAACACAGAAAATGTTGTCTTTTAGAAAAATTAAGTGTTGATCTGATAGCATTTACAATCTTAAAAGTGCTTAATATAGCAATATGATTTAGAGATGTTAGACATAAAAGACAATAGTCTCCATTCCTCTATTGCTTTGGAACTCCAGTTTAATCAAGAATCATATCATATGCACTAGGGTATTTAAAATAAAAACACAGTTTCTTATTTTGTTCATTTTGTGGTTATGCATTCACTGTGATTATTATAAGGAAAGAGTAGCTAGAAAATAATCCTTGCCTTTCTGGAACAGTGGCCAGATTGTTAGGAAACGAGCCTAGTGATGCTCCCAGAAAGGAGAAGAAATGACTTTTTTGGTGAACAATAGTCTTTTCTACACACACACAATTTTTGTTATATCCTATTAGAAATTCTCATTCATGAATGCCAACTTATAATTATTTAAACTTAAAACCTAAATCTATTTTGTGTAAAAAGCTTTTTGATAATTGGCCTACATTTTTCAGGAATACATACTTTGTCAATTGACAAAATACACATTATTTTATTTGTAACTTTACCAAGAGTTGCTCCCTACTTTAAACTGAACTTGAGAAGGAGGGAGGAAGAGGGAGTAGGGAAGGAACTGGGGAAGGGCTAAATGGGAAATGTGTGCATGTATGCCTCTACCAGCTTGTACCTAACAAAGATGTATGATTACAATGCACCAATAAAAAATTTTAAAAAAGAAACCTCATTCACAGCAAATTTTTTGCCACTGATACAAGACAAAGAATCCTGGCATTGGACCATGTTATGGTTTGGATATAGAATGCCCCTTGGAAGAACTCATGTGTTTCAAAGGTGGTATAATTGAATCAGGAGTATTCTAATTTAATCCGTGTGTAAATCCATTGATGGATTAATGGATTTATTGGGTGTTAAGGTAGGCTTGTGGGATGTGGCTGGAGGAGGTATGTCATTGGACGTGTGGTCGTTGTGAATACATATGTCCCTCATCCTATCCCTTTTCTCTGTTTTCTGCCACCATGACCTGAGAGCTGCAGATGTGGCCCAGCCTATCATGGACTGAAATCTCTGAAATTTCCAGAACTGTGAACAAATAAATCTTCCTTCTTTGAAATTGTATTTCTCAGATATTTTGAGTTACAATAATTAGAGTGTTGACCAAAACAGAATATTTTATGATATGTAGAGCATAGTTTTGCATAAGTATTTGAATATTTAAACATGTGTAATTTTATCTTCTTCCTATTAAAAACAGGAAATTGTATTGCTTTTTCTTTTAAAAGTATATATACTTATTTAAGTTATATTATGCTATGGTTTACAAATTAAAGTATTATAAAAGAAGATTCTGTGTTCTGTAGGACTGAGAATCATATTCTACAAAGAGAGAGACCTTTATAGTTATTTGTAGTTATGAATGTGTAGGAAAGTAGAGTTTTGAACTAATGAATCAGCATAGTTGAAAAATAAAGTGGGAACATGTGGGTGATGTAAATGTAACAGCATTATGGAGACCACCAGATGCTGCGGCCTGAGAGGACCTGCAGAATGACCAGACTGTATGCAGAAATTCCCCCATGTGCAAATATCACTAGTGTCAGCCTCATGAGCTTCCTGGCTACCATGGGCACCTGTATAAGAGTGAGAGTATTGAGATATTGGGACAGTTGGGGAATCTCTTAGAGGCAGGGAAGAGATTCACTTATATATTCATTAAGTAGCACAATTTTAGTAAAAGCTAGGGGTATTATGAAAACTTCCTGGGTAAATAACACATTTTTCTTTATTTTACCATCAGAAATTAGGGTCCAATGTGCAAGTAAAATATTCATCTTTGCATAGTCATTACAATAATAGGAACAAACTATAATAGATTAAACACACGCATATACACAAACACACATACACAAACACACACATTCTGAGTGGTACAGGATATATGGAATAGCATCTACACATTATGAATAATACCAAATTTACTTGCTATTTGGGACCCACTGGAGCTTATCAAATGCTTTCTCATCTATTTGATTTCTTCATCACAAGAGCCCTCTGAGATAGGCATTGTCATATTTCATTTTCTGCTGAAGAGTAACGTGGAACTCAGAAGGGCAAATTAAATAAATATCCAGCATTGCAAAGTTTGCAAAGTGTGGAGTTATGAAGCATGCTTTATATTTCCAAAATTCATTCTTGAATCATACATGATTTCTCTCTGTGCACTGAGCTCTGTGTATGAAACTTTTGAGGTGATAAAAGAAAGAGGGACGCTTATAATCCCAGCAATTGGGAGGCTGAGACCGGAGGATCCGGGTTCGCTGCCAGCCTCAGCTACCTAGTGAGGCACTCCGCAACTTAGTGAGACCCGGTTTCAAAATAAAGAATAAAAAAAAATAGGGCTAGGGGTATAGCTCGGAGGTAGAATGCCCCTGAGTTCCAGTACCACAAAAAAAATAATAAAAGAAAGAGGGGATATGGGTTTGATCAAGATGTCACCTGAACCCCAAATGTCTTTTAATCCTCTGTTTAGGATATTGATACTAAACATCAATGAAATTGAGTACCAATATCACCCTTTTTTATAATTAGCAGATCAATTTTTCTTCATTTAACTTGACTTTTGAAGTCTTTGCTGATTTTTTTAATGTGTACATGAAAATACATTTTCTGGATTAGTTCTTGGTATTTGTTAGAAAATTAGAGTCATTCCTATGCACACATATTTTGGGTAATCCCAGCTACTCCTGTGGTTTCAACTACAGTCTGTATGCTGGGGACTCTTCCATGTCTCTCCTGAGCTCATGTTTTCAATGTTCAATTGGTAATTTAATATTTCTTCTTATAATCTCATGACACCACATACTTAATGTATCCAACACTGAATTCTTAATTGGGCATGATGGCAAATACCTATCATCCCAGTACTTGGGAGGCTGAGACAGGAAGATCACAGGTTCTAGGCCAGCCTCAGCAACTTAGTAAGACTGCAAGTTAACAAGATCTGTTTCAAAAAAATTATAAAAAAGGGTCTGGGATGTAGATAGGAGACAAAATGCCCCTGAGTTCAGTCCTCCATACAAAAATAAAGTGAATTTATTTCTCCCAGATCCTCTTCAACATATTATTGGCTTTATACATATACATATACAACCCTCAGTGTTTTGTTCATCATTATAAGAACATTCCCACAATCTGAAAGCCTGAGAAACATCCTTTATTAACCCTTTACTAGAATCAATCACTGCTTTCCTATATTAATGATCACAACTCCTATTTTCCAAGTTTCATCTCCTCTTACACATGTTATCACTACCTGGATTTAATCCATCATCCACTCTTATTACCTCACATTCTTCTAAAGTTCATGATTCCCATTATCCACTCTCCCATTATCCATGCTATAATCAGAGTGACCTGCCTCAAATGAAACTTTGATGATATTACTTCCCTCTTCTCACCCTCAATTACAGTCAGCTTGTTATGGCGTGGATTAAAAAATCCCCTGCAGAAAATCCCATATATTGGCAAGGCAAAAATGATGAGTTGAAATAATTAAATTAGGAATATAATCTTATCAGCAGATTAATTCATGGATGAATAATTTGAAAGGGAGAAGGAGCCAAAGATGGCAACTGAGTGAATCACCTCTCCTCAGGCTCTGTAGAGCTTGAACCAAAACTGCCATAAAAGCAGCTTCTTGAAGGAAGAAAAAAGCAATGGGAAAGTGAACAAAGTAACAAAAATTGAAGTGCAGCTGAAGAGAACCCAGAAAGCCATCCAGGGAGAGGGAAGGAGCCCACACACAGCAGTAGCTATTGAACCAGCAGCCCAGAGCAGGGTCTACTAGCACCAAGACATTTAACAACCTCCTGCATACCCAGCAGACCAGATGTGGAGTAAGAGACTCTTAGAACATCACACCCTAATTAGGCAGCATATACCTGCACAATTGACAGTGACCAGAATACCTGGGATGACCGGCTTAACCCTGTAGTGGAGACACCCCAGCTCACCTCTCCCACCTGAGCCAGAGCAGCACTCAATTGTTCTATAGAGCTTGAATCAAAACTGCTGCAAAAGCAGCTTTTTGACTGCAGAAAAAAAAGCAAGAAAGTGAACAAGTAATGAAAATTGAAGCACAGATGAACAGAATGACAAAAGCAGACCAGGGAGAGCAAAGGAACCCATGCATGTGGCAGTGGCCAGTGCTATGGAGCAGTGGCTGCCATTGAGCCAGCCACCCAGAAGGGGGTCTACTAGCTCTGAGACATCTAAGGACCTCCTGCATACCTAGCGACCAGATGTGGAGTAAGCAACTCCAGAACTCCACACCATAATCAGGCAGCATATCCCCACACAATTGACAATGACTGGACACTGCAGGCTTAACCTGGCTCTCCCTACAGAGCCAGAGTGGCACAAAACTGTAAGTTAATTGTGCTCTCACAGCAGCCCCTGTGCAAAGGACAGATTTGGTCACCTGTGCTTCTAGCAATTGGGTGGGAGCAGAAGTGTGGGAGGGACCCAGAGCACACAGGACATAGAGACCTTACAGGCACCCTGGAAAATGCCCGCACTTAGACTGCACTCCCACCACCATCAAAGGTAGAAAGACAAAAGCAGACAGAGCCTGTGGAAAACATGGAAACTTCAACTTACACTAGGTCGAGACACAATGACACCCTCCTGCCTGTGTAGGCAAGAGTGGCAAAGAGATAGACCCTGTGGAGAGCTCAGAGACACTAACAGAATGCTGTGCCTGCACTGACATAGAGAGCAAATAAGATTGCCTAAAACATGCTCAAAAATCTAAAATAGTGAGCAGATACCTAAAAGCTGAAAATATCCATGCAGATCCAAAAGGACTACAGGAGCCAACATGGCTGTGTACCTACATACTTGCATGGGTTTTGCTTTTGATTCTTCTTTTATTTATTTTCATTTTGTATTGCTTTCTTTTATTTAGGTTTGTTTGGATGACTGGTTGTTTTGTTATTTTTTGCTCAGTTGTTGACTCAATACTTCATCCCTTTTACAAGCTTCCCTCCCTCTCTCCTTTCTATATTATTCTCCTCCCTCTCTCCTAACTATATTGTTCTTCTCAACATTTTTTTCTCTTTCATTTATCCTTTTTTGCCAGTCTCATATCAAGACTATTTCATGCCACTACACCTAAAAACTCTACATTAACTACCACAATCCCTTGACATATCACTATCTCTACCATGTATCACATCAACACACTCAAATTCTTACTCCACTGGACCATACCTTCTACATTACTCTCTTCTTGCATTCATCAATGTGGCTTCTCCCCCCTCACTCAGCCTTCACCAGTGAACACAACCTGCACTTGTATACTATTCACTGAGACAAAATAAAAATAAGAAACCTATAAATTGAGAGAAAGCTTGCAAGAGCAGAAAAGACAAAATTCAATATCAGGGAAAACATGGGAAGGAAAAATATCAAACAAACAGTGAGTTACCACAATCCCACAATAACAGAACTTATCAACACAGAATGACAAAGAATTACCAGAAGAAAAATTCAGATCTTTAATAGTAGAAATGATACAAGATTACAGGAAAGAATGCAGAGATAGATGGAAAGAAATAAAGGAACAAATAAACAAAGAATCTTACACCCTGAACAGGAATCAAAGAGAAGCCATGAAGGAAGTGAAAGATGCAATAATTGAAGTGAAAGCATCAATACAAACTATAAGCAGTAGATCAGACCACATGGAAAATATAAAATCACTCTTAAAGATGACCATTCCAAAAATGAATCCATAGTACAAAATTTAGAAAAAAAATACACTATGAATTCGACATCAGCGAAATTTGGACCAATTTTAAAGTAATTAACCTAAGAATAATAGGCATAGAAGAGAGATTAGAAGTTGAAACAAAAAGAATAAACCATCTTTTCAAAGAAGTAATATTAGAATTTTCCAAACATAGAAAGAGAAGTTGATATACAGATAAAGGAAACATATAGAACCCTCTCTACAAAGACCAAAAAAGAGGTTCACCATGCCACATAATAATCAAATTGACTAATGTAGAGGCCAAAGAGAGAATCTTAAAGCAACAAAAGTAAAACGTCAAGTAACATTTAGAGGCAAACCAATTAGAATCACTCCAGACCTCCCAAACCAAGTCATAAAGCCAGGAGGGCCTGGAGCAATATATTCCAAATGCTGCGAAAAAATAATTTGCAGCCAAAATTCTCCTACCCAGCAAAACTCTTTCTCAAAATTGATGGGGAAATAAAAACCTTCCATGACAAACAGAAATTGAAAGAATTTATGTCTTCCAAACCAGCACTAGAGAAAATACTCAAAAAGGAGAGAAATTTAAAAAATTTCTAGACTCCAACAAAAATAGAGACACAACATAGCAAAACCTTTAGGACACCTTGAAGGCAGTACTAACAGGAAAATTTATAGTACTGAATGCTCACATAAGAAGAACAGAAAATTACCAAATAAATAACCTAATGACACAGCTAAAATGCCCTTGAAAAACAAGAATAGTCTAACCCCAAAGCCAGTAGAAGACAGGAAATGATGAAAATCAGAGCAGAAATTAATGAAGTAAAGAATAAAAAAATACAGAAAATCAACAAAACCAAAAGCTGGTTTCTTGAAAAAATAAACAAGATAGTTAAACCATTAGCCAACCTAACCAAAAGAAAGAGAGAATCAACCCAAATTACCAAAATAAGAGATGAAAAAGGGGATATTATCACAAACAGTGTGGAAATACAGATGATCATCAGGAACTACTGTGAAAAACTATACTTGAACAAACTGGAAAACCTAGAAGAAATTGAAAATGTCTAGACACATATAATCATCCTAAATTGAGTCAAGAAGATACAGAAAACTTTAACTGACCAATAGCAATCAAAGAGATAGAAACAGCAATAAAGAGATAATCATCAAACAAAACTCCAGGGCTAGATGGTTTTCCAAGTGAATTTTATAAAACATTTATAGAAGAGCTAATCCAAATACTCCTAAAACTATTCCATGAAATAGAAAGAAACAGGACTCTCCTAAACATATTCTATGAAGTCAACATCACATTAATACCAAAACCAAAGAAAGACAGCTCAAGAATAGAAAACTATAGGCCTATATTATTGATGAATTTAGATGCAAAACTGCTAAACAAAATACTAGCAATGCGCATTCAAAACCACATCAAAAAAATTATACACCATGACCAAGTTGGGCTCATCCCAGAGATGCAAGACTGGTTCAACATGAAAAACAATCCATGTAATTCACCACATAAACAAAATCAAAGAAAAAAGAAACACATGATCATTTAAATTGATTCTGAAAAAGCATTTAATAAGATCTAACACCCATACATGCTAAAAGCACTGCAGAGAATTGAAACAGAAGGAAGATATTTCAACATCATAAAGTCAATATACAATAGGCCTACAGCCAACATATTAATGGGGGAAAATTGCAAGAGTTCTCACTAAAAATAGGAACAAGAAAAGCATGTCCATTATCACCACTTCTGTGTGATATACTACTTGAGACTCTAGCCAGAGCAATAAGTCAAAAGAAAGAAATCAAAGGGGTAAAAATAGGGAAAGAAGAACTAAAACTATCCCTTTTTGCAGATCACATGATACTATATACTTAGAAGACCCAACAAAGTCAACCAAAAAACTTATAGAACTGATCAACAAATTCAGCAAAGTGTCTGGATACAAAATCAATCTTTAAAAAAATCAGAAGCTTCTCTGTATGCCAACCAGAAATCCACTGAAAAAGAAATCCAGAAAACAATTCCACTCACAATAGCACCCCAAAATATAAAATACTTAGCGGTAAACCTAACCAAGGAGGTAAAAGACATCTATAAGGAATACTATAAAAAGTTGAAAAAAGAAATCTATAAAGACCTTAGAAGATGGAAAGATCTTCCATGCTCTTGGATAGACAGAATAAATATCATCAAAATGGCCATCCTCCCAAAAGTGATCCCCCCAAAAGATTCAATGCAAGACCTATTAAATTACCAAGGGCACTACTCACAGATATAGAAAAATAAGTCCTTAAATTCATTTGGAACAACAAAAAGCCCAGAATAGCCAAAGTAGTTCTTGGCAGCAAGAACCATGCAGGAGGTATCACAATACCTAATTTAAAACTCTACTACAAACTACAGTAATAAAAACAGCATGCTATTGGCACACAAACAGACACATAGACCAATGGAGCAGAATAGAAGATTCAGAAACAAACCCACACACTTACAGTCAATTGATTTTTGACAAGGAGCCAAAAACATACACTGGAAAAAAGATAGCCTCTTCAACAAATGGTGTTGGCAAAACTGGTTAACAATATGCAGAAAAATGAAAACCAACCCCAGTTTCTCACCCTGCACAAGAGTCAACTCAAGATAGATCAAAGACCTGGAATTCAGACCAGAGACCTTGCAGCTACTTGAAGAGGGCATAGGCCCAACACTTCAACACATAGGCACAGGTCAAAACTTTCTTGACAAGACCCCAAAAGCACAAGAAACTCAAAGGAAGATCAATAAATGGGATTGCATTAAACTGAAGAGCTTCTGTGCACTAAAGCAAACTATCAAGAACCTCAACAGATAACCCACATAGTGGTAGAAAAATTTTGCCAGATACTCTTCTGATAGAGGACTAATGTCTAGAATATACAGAGAACTCAAGAAACTCACAGCCAAGAAAACAAATAACCCAATCAAAAAATGGTCAAAGGATCTAAATAAACACTTCACAAAAGAAGAAATACAAATGGCCAATAACTATATGAGGAGATGTTCAACATCATTACAATCAGAGAGATGCAAATCAAAACTACCTTAAAATTTCACCTAACCCCAATCAGAATGGCAATCATCAAAAACACAAACAACAGCAAATGCTGGCAAGGGTGTGGAGAAGTGGGAACCCTAATACATTGTTGGCAGGATTTCAGATTAGTGCAACCACTTTGGAAAACAGTATGGATGATCCCAGATTAATAGGAATGAACCTACCATATGATCCAGCAATACCACTCCTGGGTATCTACCCAAAAGAATGGAAACCAAACTATCAGACTGATGCATGTGTATCTATGTTTATACCTGCACAATTCACAATTGCCAAACTATGAAACTAGGCAAGATGTCCATCAGCACATGAATGGATTACAAAACTACAGGATATATACACAATGGAATTTTATTCAGCCATAAAGAAGAACAAAATCATATTATTTGCAGGGAAATAAATGGAACTGAAAAACATTATGTTAAGTTAGATTAGTCAGTCACAAAAAGTGACAAAAAAACACGTGTTCTCCCTAATATTCAGAAGCTAGGGAGAAAATGGGGTCTAAGAGGGACTCCAGATGAAGAAGGAGAAACCTTAGGTGAGCAAAGAAGTTGACTTAACTGAAGGTGATGGGGGGGGAAACTCTATTACACATGATGTACTTTCACAAACATAGCAAAGTCAATCACTAATCTGAACCTGAGAAGGAGGAATGGTAAGGGTATGGGGTGAGGGTGTGGGTGTAGGGTTAAATGAGAAATGTGTACATGTATGCCTTTATCAGCCTGTACCTAACAAACATGTATGATTACAATGCACCAATTAAAAAAATAAAATTAAAAAAAGGGCTGGCATTGTAGCTTAGAGGCAAGATGCCCCTGGGTTCAATCCCCAGTACTAAAAGAAAGGAAAAAGAAATTATGTCATTTACAGGGAAATGGATGGAACTGGAAAACATTATGTTAAGTGAGATTAGTCATTCACAAAAAGTAAATAATCATATGCTCTCCCTAATATGTGGAAGCTAGGGAGAAAGTGGGACATAAGAGGGACTCCAGATAAATAAGGAGAAATCTTAGATGAGAAAAGAAGTTTACTTAACTGAAGATGACAAGGGGAGGGGAAGAACACCCTAATGCACATGATGTACTTTCACAATCATATCAAATCAATCACTAAACTGAACTTGAGAAGAAGGGAGGACAAGGGAGTGGGGCTGAAATTGGGGAAGGATTAAATGAGAAATGTGAGCATGTATGCCTTTACCATCTAGTACCTAACAAAGATGTATGATTACAATGCACCAATTAAAAGTAAATAAATAAAAATATAAATTAAAAAACACCCTAAAAATTAAAAAATGACATTTTTCTGTACTAATTTGATATGAGGAGACAAAAAGCTCAGTTAATAATAGCTGTACTATCTGTTTCACAGTTAGCCTGTGAGAGATTGTAACAAGAGATATTCAAAATATATAGTCTGAATATTTACTCATAAAAAAACTTGGGGCAATGTATTTTCAAAAAAATTCTCTTTTGATTAAACAAGGCATGTGCTATTCATTATATACTGTAATTCCACAGTTTTGTTACATGTTATTTTCCATTTATTTCATTTTTATGAATATTATCTTTTAATTTTATGTTGGATGTTTTAAATCTGTACTGTATTAACTTTGATTATATGATTTGACACTTGGATCCATTGTAAAATTATTTTATTTTTCACTGAATATATCAAATAATGGTGATAGATTTATTACTTGCTAAAACTATATAGCATGTATTCAGTTACTGTATGCTTCCTACTTTAAGAAGTTTCTTTTGAGATTACAGTTAGTTTTTATTGATTTCTGAGAAAATATACATAGTTGTAACTGAAATAATTACCTAATATAGTGCCTTTATTTAAATATTGGGAAATAGAAATGACATAAAATATATAACATTTCACTGAACATATGGTAGATTTTGACATTAAAGAGGGAAACTCCCTAAGGCACATGATGCACATTCACAAAAATATCAAAAGTTAATCACTAAGCTAACATGAGAAGGAGGGGGGGAATGAGGTGGGAATTGGGGAAGGGCTAAATCAGTGATGTGTGCATGTATGTCTCTACCATAATGTATCTCATTAAGATGTATGATTACAATGCACCAATAAAAATTTTAATTAAAAAATTTCCTGTCTTCTCTTGGCTTTGGGTTTTGACTATTCATGTTTTTAAGGGGTTTGAGCTATATCATTACATTATTTATTTGGTGATTTCCTATTCTTATTATGTGGGCACTCAGTGCTATAAATTTTTCTCTTAGTACTGCCTTCAAGGTGTCCCAGAGGTTTTGGTATATTGTGTCTCTGTTTTCATTGGTTTCTAGGAATTTTTTAATTTCTCCCCTTACTTCTTCCATGACCCATTCCTCATTCAATAGTGTGGTGTTCAGTCTCCATGTGTTTACATGGTTACTATGAGTCTTCTTAGAGTTGATTTCTAGTTTAATTCCCTTGTGGTCTGAAAAGATGCAGGGGATGATGTTACATTTTTTTAATTTGCCAGTGCTTGTTTTGTGGCCCAGAATGAGGTTTTTTTGGAGTAGGTTCCATGGGCAGCAGAGAAAAATGTAAATTCAGCTGTAGTTGGGTAAAATATTCTGTATGTGTCTAATAGGTCAGTTCAGTTTATGGTATTCTTTAGGTCTGAGGCATCTTTACTGATCCTTTGTCTAGAAGATCAGTCTAGTGATGTGAGAGGAGTATTGGAGTCTCCTAGTATTATTGAATTGGGATTTATGTGTGACTATATCACGAAGGGTTTGTTTTATGAAAGTGGCTCCAACTGTTTGGGGCAAAAATGTTGACTACTGTTACTTCCTCTTGCTGAATTGGTCCTTTTACTAGTAAAAAATGTCCTGCTTTTTCTCTTCTGATAAGCTTAGGCTTGAAGTCTAATTTATATGATATCATAGTTGCTATTCCATTGGCATGGATTACCTTACTCCAGCCCTTCGCCTCTAGTTTGTGGGAATCTTTGCTTGTAAAGTGTGTTTCTTGCAGGTAGCATATATATTGATTATAGATTTTAATCCATTTTGCCACCTTGTGTCATTTTATTGGAGACTTGAGGCCATTTATATTCAGTGTGATTATTGAGAGATGATTTTTAATTCCTAACATTTGGAGTTTTGACTTCTGTTTGAGGTAGTGTTTTTTCTTCTTTGATTAGTTGTTTGCTTCCTGGAAATTATTATTTCTCTGGTTCTGACATTTACTTGTTGGTTCTACTTTGTACTTAATCTCTTTGAGTATTTTCTCTAGTGCTGGTTTGGAAGACATAAATGCTTTCAGTTTCTGTTTGTCATGGTTTTTATTTGCCTGTCGATTTTGAGAGAGTTTTTCTGGGTAGGAGAATTTTGGCTACAAGTTATTTTTTGCAGAGTTTGGAATATGTTGCTCTAGCCCCTCCTGGATTTCATGACTTGGTTTGGGAGGTCTGGAGTGATTCTAATTGGTTTGCCTCTAAATATCACTTGGCCTTTTACTTTTGTTGTCTTTAGGATTCTCTCCTTGATTCTCTACATTAGTCAATTTGATTATTATGTGGTGTGGTGAATTTTTTATTTGGTCTTATCTAGAGGGAGTTCTATATGTTTCTTGTACCTGTATGTTCACTTCTCTATGTTTGGAAAATTCTCTGATATTACTTCTTTGAAAACATGGTTTATTCCATTTGTTTCAACTTGTAATCCCTCTTCTATGCCTATTATTCATACATAGGTTAGCCCTTTTAAAATTGGCCCAGATCTTGTTGATGTCCAATTCATGCTGTCAATTTTTTTCTAAATTGTGTACTATGGATTCATTTTTGGAATGGTCATCTTCTAAGATTGATATTGTATTTTCCATGTGGTCTAATCTACTGTTTATAGTTTATGTTGATGCCGTCACTTCAATTATTCCATCTTTCATATCCTTCACTTCCTTCAAGGCTTCTTTTTGATTTCTGTTCAAGGTGTCAGATTCTTTGTTTATTTGTTCCTTTATTTCTTTTCAGCTCTACCTGCTTTCTTTTTGGAAATCTTGTATCATTTCTACTATTAAAGATTTGAATTGTTCTTCTGGTAATCATTGCCATTCTGTGTTGGTGAGTTCTGTTATTGTGAGATTGTGGTAGCTCATTGTTTCTTTGCTATTTTTCTTCCCAAGATTTCCCTGTTCTTAAGTTTATCTGTTGGCTGCTTTTGCAAGATTTCTCTCAATTTATAAGTTTCTTATTTCTATTTTCGCTTTCTGAATAATATCTTGTACTGAGTTGCAATTACTCTAGGGCTTCTTCTGCTCACTGTAATGGTGCCTTTGGTGGGTTTCAGGTGTTGACTTCTATGGTTCATTTGTTACTTCTGTTATGGGAATTTGTCTCAGAGGCATGAGTAGGACAGTGCTTTGCCTCTGCATTTTTAGGCCTTGATGTGGGTTATGTTGAACTCTTCCTTCTATCAGCTGAGGTGAGTTTATCCTTGATGTCTGGCAGACATTTCTGATGGTTCACCTCTCTGTTCCAGTCTCTGAAGTAGGGATTTAGAGGTGTCCATTGGTATATACAAGGGCAGGCTGTGTTTAGTGGTGAAAGTTTCATGAGTGGGGAGAAGAAGCAGTGATTAATGCAAGAATAGGGTAACATAGAATGTATGATCCAATGGAATAATAGTTTGATTGTGTTAAGGTGATATATGGTAGAGATTAGAGATAGTGGATATGTTGAGGGATTCTGGTAGTCAATGTAGAGTATTTAGGTGTAGTGATATGAAATGGACTTGATATGAAACAGGGGGAAAAAGAAAAAAGAAAGAGGAAAAAAGTGTTGAGGAGAAGAATATAGATAGGAGAGAGGGAGGGAAGCTTGTAAAAGGGATGGGGAAGAGAGCTGACAACTGAGCAAAAAATAACAGAACAACCAACCATCCAAACATAAATAAAACAAAGCAATACAAAACAAAAACCCTGCACGTATATAAGTACAAAGCTGACTTGGCCTCTGCAGTCCTCTTGGATCTGCATGGATATTTTCAGCTTTTATATGTCGACTCAATATATTAGATTTTTTAGCATGTTTCAGGCATTCTTGTTTTCTCTATCAGTACAGACATGTAGTTCTGCTGGTGCCTCTCCTGCTGCAAGCTTGTATATCTGAGCTCTCTACAGGGTCCTTCCTGTGCTGCTTTTTGTCTATGTAGACAGCAGGAGTCACTGGATCTGGACCCAGTATAAGCCTGAGGCTCCCTGCTTTCCACAGGCTCTGTCTGTCTCTCTCTCTCTGCCTTTACTGGTGGCAGGTGTGCAATCAAAATGTAGGGTATTTTCCAGGGAGCCTGTAAGTGCCCTAGGTCCCTCCCACACTTCTGCTCCTATCCAACTGCTAGAAGGGCAGGCAACCAAGTCTATCAACTTGCTACAGGGGCCTCTTTGGCAGTGTGGTTAACTTACAATTGAGTGCTGCTCTGACTCTGGAGGGAGAGTTGAGCTGGAGTGTCCCCACCATAAGCTTATGTTGGTCATCCCAAGCTTTCTGGCCACTGTAGATCATGCAGGTATACGCCACCTAATTAGGGTATGGAGTTGGAGTTCTAATAGTCACTTACTCCATTTCTGGTCACCGGGTATGCAGGAGTTTGTTAGGTTCCTCAGTGCTAGTAGACTCTATTCCGGGTGGCTGACTCAATGGTGGCCGCTGCTCCATGGTGTGTGCTGCTGCAGTGCACAGGCTTCTTCAGTCTCTCTGGTGTGCTCTCTGGGTTTTGTTCAGCTCTGTTTCAATTTTTGTTACTTTGTTCACTTTTTTGATGCTTTTTTCTTCCATCAAGAAGCTGCTTTTACCACAGTTTTGATTTTAGCTTTACAGCACCTGAAAAGAGGTATTTCTCTCAGTCCCCACTAAGTTGTTCTTATCAGGTATTTTAGTCTCAGCAACAAAAAAGCTGACTAATTCATAAGTATACAGAGGAATGTGTAGGGACAGATTATATTATCTCTCCTGCTTTTTGACTGGGGCATACTGCCTTCTACATCTAATAGCTTTTTTACAGTCCCAATTTTCTTCAGTTATAGATCAAAGAACACATCTTTGTATGTCATCAGTCCAGGGATTTTTCTCTTGCATTTCTGAACTGATCACCATCATGATTTATTTTTTATTTATTTACTTATTTATTTACTTATTTATTTTACCACCATGACTGCTTGTCTATCTCACCAACTCAATTCTAGTCTACCCAAGAAAAAGGATTGTATCTTACACATGATTTTTACCTCAGAAGCTAACAGTGTCTGGCACATATGAAACACTTGGTCAATATTAAGCCAAAGAATGAAAGAGTTAATGAATGAATGGGGAAATGGGAGTAGAATACAGAGCATATAGTCACCTAAAGAAATGGCCTCTCTTTTCTGGTGTGGCTGGTGGGATGTTAGCTATGCTATAAGTTTGACTGAAAAAAGTTATCAGAGACTTTAAAAGAATCCTTGAGCCAGACGTGGTGGCGCACGCTTGTAAACCCAGCATTCAAGAGGCTGAGACCAGAGGATCCGGGTTCGTGGCCAGCCTCAGCTACCTAGTGAGGCACTCCGCAACTTAGTGAGACTCGGTTTCAAAATAAAGAATAAAAAATAGGGCTGGGGGTGTAGCTCGGAGGTAGAATGCCCCTGAGTTCAATCCCCAGTACCGCAAAAAAAAAAAAAAAAAAAAAAAAACCTC
>PVLC010011403.1:0-47076 GCA_004027655.1 Graphiurus murinus
TTTTTTCTTACACAGCCTGCTATAATAATATATTATAGGACTTGTCTATCTAAAAATACACATTTAAATATTTTTATTAATTTCCATCCTAAATTTAATTTAAAATATCAGTAAGATATCTCACATAACAATAAAAGTGGTAGAAGGAGCAAAGCAGCTGTTTAAGGTCTCTTTTATAAGGACACTAATCCCACATGTGAAAGCTTCACCCTTGTGAAGCTATTGCCTCTCCAAAGGCCCCACTTCCTAATACTATTATTTATTTATTTATTTATTTATTTATTTATTTATTTATTTATTTATTTATTTATTTACTTATTGGTACTAGGAATTGGAATCAGGGGTGTTCTACCTCCAAGCGACACTCCCAGATCCTTTTTATTTTTTTATTTTGAAACATGGTCTTGCTAAGTTGCTGAGAGTATCCTTGTATTGCTGAGGCTGTCCTCAGATCTGTGATCCTCCTGTCTCAGCCTCACAAGTACTGAGATTACAGTCGTTTGCCACTATGCCGGGCTACATATCCATTTCTTGAAATTCCTTCTGTCCTTGCTTTTCCTAATATTATTCTCTTCAACTGCCAAATTAAGATTATATTATTTTTTAATGTATTACCATCTCCCTTTCTACCACTTCCATGGTTTTTTTACTTCTGATGTCCATCTTTAGTCAGATGTTCTCATTCATCAATTCTCATTTAATCCCATGGTATAAATGATCACCTATAAATTAATGATTATTAAATTGTTTCTCCATCACAGATTGCTCCTCTGAGCTCAACTCATATATTCAAATGCCTCCTGACAGCCTTTCTTGTTATGTTCCAACCTAAAGTTTAATTAATTTGATGTTCCATCTAAAGTTTAATTAATTCTTCTCACCCAAACCAGCTTTCTTCCTATATGTTCTATGTCTATATATTGCCACTGCAAAGACCTCATTGTGTTCTTTCCTCCTTCCTTATTCAATTCTCAGAAAATTCACCCAAATCTCTTTATAGAATCTGGTTCCTGTGGTCATTTGTTGAGTAGGTAGCAGGCCTTATGATCCCATTTCCTAAGAACAGATGAGCTAGTTTATCCTTAAGCAGGAATTGGAATAGGGAAATGGGCAGAATGTGATGTGAATAGTGGGACCTTAATTAGGAAAGTTATGTGGCATGGCTATATCTAGGCCCTATTCTCTAATGATCAAGCAGCAATGAAGCTGGAAGAAAAAAAATCTCAAAAAACAAAAGCCAATATGAGGAGAACAGCAGACATTTGCTACTCTGGAAAGTTTTACATTGGAAAAGGAAAAAGATGGAGACAATAGTCACTTTGCTCCCTAATAACTCTTCAGTAGTGTATACTGTTATAGTGTTACTGGAGATAATCCTGTATAGTTGCAGCAAGTTATGGTTGAGATAACTGAGAGTTGATCTAGTCTACTATTAGCTAGTGATCCTATTCACCAGTAGGCCCTATGGATATGGAAACCTTACAAATTCTTAAATAAGATCCTTTCCCTAATTCATATTATATCCATACTCCATTCTCTCTAGCTCTTGCGCTCTCTCTCTTTCTCTCTCTCTCTCTCTCTCTCTCTCTCTCTCTCTCTCTCTCTCTCTCTCTCTCTCTCTCTTTCTCTCTCTCTCTTTTTTGTACTAGACATTGAACCCAGAAGCATTCTACCTCCGAAATACACTCCAAGTCTACTTTATTTTATTTGTTTTTAAACAGGATCTCCCTAGGTTGCTGAGGGTCTCCCTAAATTGCTGAGGTTGGCATCAAATCTGCAATTCTCCTGTCTCAGCCTCTCAAGTACTATGATTATACACGTGTGCTCCATCAGACCTGGTTCCACATTCTCTTATTTCTTGTCTAAATGCTGTAATTTTTTAGAGTTTTTTTTTTTTTTACTTCATCCCCAACACTCATGCAAGAACAATTCTTCTAAAATAGAAACCCCTATTTATTATTATTCTACATAATGCAATTTAATAGCTCATTGCTGACTTTGAGACAAAGTAAAATCCCGTAGGAAAGAATGCAAACTGTTCAATGTCCAGAACTAGGCCTATCTCAAATTATCTTGGGGGTTTACTGTCCTGTGTCTTTGTACTGGGCTCTACCTCACATCATCTTGGGGGTTTGCCATCCTTGTTTTCATATTGGGCTCTACCTCATGTTATCTTGGGAGTTTACCATCCTGTTCATATTGGGCTTTTGTCATACTTGCTGCCTAAAGTATCCCTTCCTACTTTGTTGGCTGGCTCATTTCTATTTATCTTCCTAGACTCAACTGAACACACACACACACACACACACACACACAAACACACACACACACACACACCACACAGAGTTATTCTAATCTATATCAGGTACTTTTTCTCCCTTCTAGCATATGAGTGGATGAAAGACACTTTATTATTTATGTAGCATTTGCTTACTTATTATGATTTGCCTAAACTCAAAAAGATATTTGCATAATCTAAGGTATCTAGGTTTCAAGATGTTAATGACTGACCATTGGCCTATGTGTTAATAATAACCTAACTTACTTCCTCTTCAAAAATGAGTACAATTTTAGGATTATTATAATTCATACTGCCATCCTTTAAATGTCATGAAACTCATTATTCTCATGTCTTATTTAAATTAATGGTTCTTTTCAAAGTACTTCAAGTAGTGACATATAATACAATGTTTGCTTAGAACCATAATTATCATAATTTATATTTTTCTACCCAAATTCCGTAAATAATTTTAAAATACTCTCCTTTTCCCTAAATGTTGGTGAATCATGTTTGCCACAGGAGAAGACAGAGAAAGAGTTAGTGAGGTAAAGTTGAGTTATTCTTTTTTTTGTTTTTTTTTTTTTTTTACTTTTTCCCATAAAGCATAGAGATATTAGCTTACAGTCTTTGAGTGCTTTGCTTTTTGTTTTGTTTTGATATCTTTTGTGCTGGGTATTATCCCAGGACCTCATGCATGCTAGGCAAGCACTCTAACACTGAAGTATATCCCCAACGAGGTTTTGTTTTGTTTAAAATAGAAGTTCTAGCCGGGCTTGGTGGCACATGCTTGTAATCCCAGCATTTGGGAGGCTGAGACCGGAGGATCTGGGTTCGCAGCCAGCCTCAGCTACCTAGTGAGGCACTCCACCACTTAGTGAGACCCTGTTTCAAAATAAAGAATAAAAAATAGGACTGGGGAGGTAGCTCGGAGGTAGAATGCCCCTGAGTTCAATCCCCACTATTGCAAATAAATTAATTAATTAATTAATTAAATAAAATAGAAGTTCTAGCAGGTCATGGTGGAACATGCCTGTAATCTCACTACTTGAGAGACTGAGAGAGGAAAATCATAGGCTTAAGGCCAACCTCAGCAATTTAGCAAGAACCTCATTAAACTATCTAGATGCTGTTTCAACATAAGAAAAGGCTGGGGGTATAGCTATGAGGTAGAGTACCCCTGGATTCAACTCAAGTACCAAAAAAGAAAAAAAAAAAAAAGTAGTTAAATTTCTGTTCCTGGGAAATTCAAGCATTTTTTAATATTAGTAAATAAAATAATGTGTAAAGTAATTATTATCAACTAAAATACATACTTATATTATTTTAAAAGTCATATTATTATTTCTTATATAATCACAGTATATATCATGCATCTATTTGATGGACCTAGAGTAGTTAATTTTTACTGCTAAGGTATTTGCTTTAGATATAAGAAAATGTGTCCTCAAGAATTATGTCTAATTGTAGCAACCAAGACTGAATGGGGTAATATAGAAATTACACAAATGTTACAGGAGAAACTTTTTCACAACTCAGGGATCAACTTATGAACAAGAGCTATTTTATTTTAAGAGTTGAATAAAAATTGACTTAAATATCTACATATATTAATTTCCTCCTTAAGCCGCAAATATCACAAAATAGCATAGGATCTGTATACTGAATTAATGATAAATGTCAATTTTCTGATTACAAATTTGAATAAGCAGAGATATAGTATAACTAAATGTCAGATTTGATAGGGAAATTACTTATTCAGTTGGAGTTAATAGATCATGTTCCAAGAATGTTTCATCATGAGTTCATGCCAGTAAAGTCCAACACAGAAATACTAGCAGAAAGAGAAAATGGAATAAATCACCAATTAATCTTTACCATGATTTCTAAATACAAGAGACTTCTTATTGTCTTGTATTGTAGTTTTTGGAATTCAGGTATTCTATTTCACCCATTATATAGCTATCAGCTTATAAAAACAAAAGTATATTTTAAAAATAAATATGCTATACCCTATTGAACAATCTGTTCCATGTAAATTTTATGTATCTAAACATATGGCTCTACTCAATATTAAAATAACGGAGGAAAAAACCAACGGGTTTAAAAATCACAAAATTAATGGCTAAATCAAAGTCTGCTTCATCCTTTTGTGCATTGTATTACTTGAGATAAGAGAAATAAATATGAACTTTGAAAGGTGGAAAAGGCAAAAACTGAGAAAGTCACTGGCTACATTTTAAAAAGTCATCACTTAGATAAATGTTATCTACAAAGAATCTGAGACGCTGAATTTGCTGTCTGGGTCATAGCTGAAACCACAGACACACTTCAGCATCTTGTGGATGGTATTTGGACACTTTCTCTTCCAAAATTTAACAACTTTGTTGAAATCTAGGCTTCACTCTCTTGGGCCACACTCATTATTACTCTTGCCTTTCAAGTTGAACATTTGCTTCTTAGTGCAAGCTACAGCACAGATATATTGTACTAAAGTAAAAAATAGCAAATGAACCCCATTGGGAGAGATTTTATTCCTGAAAGTCAAAGCAAAACATAATAAAGAAACTAACTGTGAGTTTATACATTACCAAAAACAGAAAAAAAAATGTTTTCATGGAAAGTAAAATAAGCTTTTAAAGAATAGCTGCTTGGATTGGACATTTGTTATAAGAGTATAGAACGAACTTGCAGATTTTTACAAAGAATGTTTCCACATTCACAGAAACTAGTCTAGGCATGGGCACTTTGCACATATTGTTTTGTTTATTTCACATTTTAAGTTTCAGTGTAAATTTCAACTGGGATATTTTCTGCAAAAATTTCAAAAGTCTTTTCATAATTATTCAAAAAAGTGAGTACCTAGTTCCTCAATTCCAAGCAGAGTCATTCCTATGTCATTTGGCTTTGGAGAGCAGGCTTAATTTTCACCTATAGAAGGTATTCTCTTACCAAGGAGAAATCAGAAGTTACAAAATGACATAAGTAGAAAAGAGGAGAATACAATAAGCAGAAATGAGTTCAGGAGATGGAGGAATCCATCTCACAGCTCAGTGGTAATTTTCTAAATGAATGAGTAAGTGTAGTACTACAGAATCTAATCAAGGTTTCCAAAATGAGGTCACTAGAAAAAGAAACTGTCTTATTCTAGTTCAGTGCCTCAAACAAGTATCTTTCTTAAAAATTAGTAAACTTTTTACTATTTTTTTTACAATATGAGCACTGTCACATTTATAACACAGTTAAGATAAAGAAATTACATTCAACCATTCACCAAATTGAAAAATAGACCCTTGATGTGTTATAAAGATCCATTATACATGTACTTGAAAGGATTCTTTTTTTATACAATTCTAGTTGTTTTTCTTATAAATCATCTACTTATCCACATCTAATTAAAATGGTATACAAGAAATATCTCTGTGGAATAAAAGACAATGCTTTTGGTAAGAGAATTAGTATTTGAAGTTTAAAAACACATTATGTTAACTCAGATTAGCCAGTCACAGAAAGTGAAAGGTCAAATGTTTTATCTCATATGCAGAAGCTAGGGAGAGACTTTAGAAAATGGGGGAGAAACTCCAGTGGAGCCAGGGAGGTAGTCTAGGGGAAGGAAGGAGGGGGGTCAATGAAGGAATTACTTCCATTGACAGAATGTACATATGTGAGAATACCAATGTCAATCTCAATATCCTGTATAGGGAAGAGGGGTTAGGGAGGGAGCTGGGGAAAGCCAATCAAGTGCTGTGTGCATGTATGTCAACATCACTATGATTTACATTATGATGTGAGACTATAATGTACCAATAAATGTATAAAAATTTTAAAAAGGTATTTCTAGACAACATATGGTAATTGGTCATGTAGTTTTGAATAATTATTAACTTATAATCTTCTCTCATTCTTTGCTTCCCTGTCTTTATTTTTCCTTTTTAGATATATTGCCTCTTTTAGTAGGAATAAAAACTGAAGAACAAGGATATGTCTTAGTGAATGAAGTTAACATCAGGAGGTACTTAATCTGAAGCATACTCTCTATGAGAATGAATGAATGAATGAATGAATTGAAAGTTAATGCAAATGTTTTTGTGTTTTGGGCTATGTTCATCAATACAACAGGAAACTAAAGCAGTCTTGACAAATTTCCACCAGGAAATGTATCAAATCCTCAAATTTGTTAAACTCTAAAAGCAAACTACAATCAATGCTGACCACATGTATTTGAAAACCATAGATTAAATCTTTAATCTCACATAAATTTTCACTATAATTTACCATGTAACTTTTACTTAAATAAATTCCTTCACTAGGGAAGCCATATAAAATCTAAAATATATTCTTACAATAGGTAATTCTTGATGTTGTTTTTAACATTTTAAAAGTTTCCAATTTTATAATAGTAACAATATGCTAAGACACTCCAAATTAAAAACAAAACAAGACAGTGTTGTGTTTATGTTTTTGGCATATCCATGCAAAACAAAATATATAACAGATGGGTGATTGTCTAAATTAATGTTGACAATATACAAATTCACTCTTAAGGAAAGTGCAAAAATACTATTGCATAACAGTACAATGCAATTTAAAAAAGAAAAGTATTTAAAAATAAATACATTTCTAAAAGTATAAATGTTAAAGGGTATTTTAATAGATTGATGGGCAAATTACTTAAAACACGTATTTCATAATGCTTATGTTATAATTTTCATATTGCCCAACTTTTATTTTCAAAATGTTTCTTAATTTTTATAAAAATATAATCCATTCCTCTTTTTTTTTTTTCATCCTATGAGTTCTAGCTACCTCAGTAATGGTCAAGATACCTTACATATAGAAACTAGTCTGAGAGACAAAGATAAGCTGAGCAATATTTAAGGAAGCTGCCTTGATAATGTTCTTTTAAGGATAGGTCTCTTCAAGGAGAAGATATTTAAGTCACCAGCACAGATTTTCTAGAAAATATGTTGAGAGCGAATGATGTCTGAAGAAAGTAACTTGAGAATTCCAAATTTTGCCAATCAACATCTCACCAAAATTATAGGATTTTTAATATGGAGGAAAGTTAATAATACTAGATGAATGTTTTAGATATATTCTTGAGGATTTTTATCTCACTTTTATGGGCATATTTTCTTGATTAAAATAGTCTATTCTCAGAGAATAGATTATTTGGAGCATACTTTCAGTGAAATCTGTCATTTGTTCCATGATTTGAAATAAACTGTTTCTTCTACTGGCTAGTTTACACAGGCAAAGTCATCAAGAACTCTCAACCAACCCCAAGTCTAAGTATTCAAATTTCCATTCTATACATGCAAAAAACCTAAAGATTCAGACTCAAGTGAAATGATTTCTACAAGTAATGCTGTTAATCTCAGAACAAAGAATGAAGCCCAGGTCTGAGTGGTACCCTATGCTCTATTTGGTACTGTAGTAAAGCACTTGTCCAGATATTTCACAGGTTGCCTCTCAAGGTAGTTTGAATGTATAAAACAAACCAGAAGCTAAGAGCAACAAAGGAATTACCACTGGAGTTATATAGGAGCTGATTCATAAAAGAAAACCCTTGAGTTTCATAACAAACTGTAAGTGAAATAATAGCAGGGTGATAATTTAACAACTTGTTTGTCAGTCTATTAACCTCCACTAGACAATAAGTTCCACTGTGAGGGACAGAGACCAAGAGAATTAGAGTCTGCCTCTTTCTCAAGGGGCTAGAGCAGGTCAGTAGCTAAAACAAGGTGTTCAGTGGATTTCCATGACATAAAACTGCAAGCAAAGAGATAAAGACCAGTGTGTAGAGAAAGAAGCCTAGTGGTAAAAAGTCCCTGAAAGGGTTTCTTTCCTTTTAATTACAGAAGTCAAGGCCACTGAGACCTGAGAAATAAACTCAGCAGAACTTTAAGCCCAAACCTAGCCCAAACAAGAGGTGCACTTAGTTACAGAGCCAGGACGACTATGAATGTAAATATCAGTAAAGGGATAAACCGTAACTCAGTCTTCTCTCTTTAGAGGCCAGAGGAAAAAAAAACCAGTGAAGAGATTAGGAGGCAAATTACCTAATCATGCCTTAGGAATTTGTGTGTTAAAAAAAAAAAAATTGTTCTGAAAGAAATCATCTGCTTTCATATTGGTAAAACTAAGCAAACATCATTTTTCTAATGAAATGCATTTTTAATCAGATAAATTGAAACCAATTATTCTAAATCTATGGGGGGCTTTTTAAGGAAGACTAAAAGGTGGTCTCAAATCACTCATGTGGGAATGTCATGTTTTGCCCACTTGTGGTCACCTGCCTGAAGTTGAAGGGTGGATTTTGAGATAAATTAACAGTAGAAAACAGAATCCGTAAAAATAAGGTAAAATGCTAATACTCATAAATCAAACCATAATAGCAGTAATAATAGCAAACCATAATAGCTATATATGGTTTATTTTGTTTTTAAGATAACTATTTCATGACTACCTTGATTTTAGAATAAAACTTCAAGAACAATTGGAAATTTTCCTGAAACAATGTGTGTACACATATACACTTGAAAAAATTTTATTCAAGGTTAAAATTGGTTTGAATGATCATTTAAGAGCATTACAAAAATATAGAAAGTATGCAAAGTTAAGAGTGACTGAAGTAGACCTACTTCCCATCCCATATGTATTAGTACATTTTACTGGAAACTCTATTTATTTGAAATTAAGTTGGTTTTATATTCCCAAGGTGAGTAGACTACTAGTCACTCACACTTTAGCTCAAATTAGTCTGAGAAGCTTAATTAAATCCATCTAATATAACAAAATGGGGGGGGTTAATGAGAATAATATAATTTTCTTCTCAGGATTAGGTATTCCTAGACAGAATAACGTACTTTGGGGCTCTTTGATAACTAAACAGCAGTACCAAACAAATTGAAGTTCTGATGCCAGGATATAAGAAAATAAACAAGAAAAAAAGCATAGCTATCAAAGATAAAATCTACTTCTATTTGCAACAGTTAGAATTGTTTCTTCTCTCTAGCAATGTTTATCTCTCAAATGATCTCTTTTCTTTTAGCTCTCTCAAGAAGTCCCTATCTAGGGCATGATCTATAAAGAGTATTATATTTGTCTTTAAAACTTGATGTTTGATGTCCCAAATCAACTTTTTTTTAAATTAAAAAGACCAATTCCATCCAGTATATTATTGGGTTCTCAGTGCTAGTTTCAGTTTTGATTTGGAAGACCTTGGTATGTTAAGATGCACTAATATTGTAGTCCATAAAGACTGATAATTGTAACAAAGATATAGGAAGAAAGTATATGTTTTATACAAGTCAAGTAGAAATTCAAAAGTACTACCTTCTACATATGAGAGAAAACATATAGCCCTTGGGAAGGGAAGACTCAAGAAATAATAAAACAGGGAAAATATGTTCTGTATCTCAAAGGTATATTAAATAATAAGTAAATTTGATTAGTTTGGGCTCCAAAGTAGGTAAGTCAGAAATCCATTCACTTATATATTACAGGAATATAAAAGTGTTCAACTCTGTTAAAAGATCAATTGATTCATGTTTTTGGTAAGAACTAGTTCCCCAAATACACGTATTCAATGAGCACAGTGCTCTTAAGATAAGCAGACCTCTTCTGAAATTTCAAAATTACTTAGAGAACAATGACACTAGTAAATAAAAGTTCAATGTTTGGGTTTCATTATTTTAAGCCATTTTCCAATATGTTATTCCTCCATTTCAGAAACTTTTACTTCTTTATTTCTTCACATCATTTTGCAATTATCAGAGAACATAAAATTAGTAAAATAATTAAAGACTGGTCACTCAATATTGATGCATCAGCAGAAAATATGAAGCTAGTACTAGTAATTTAAGATAGATTTATTACAAAACACGTGAAACAAAAGAATGAATTAAAGTAATAACTTACCACATTCTTCAATCTATAGAAATGAGAAAATTCATGGTATGTGATATCTTGCAATATTAATATCAATTTTTAAATAGTGCAGAGCATACCCTTTTCACTACCTCAAAAGAAACTCTAATGCAAAATAAAAATACAAGCAGAAATTAAGGATATATTTTGATATTCATTGCTTTAACTGTAAAACAGTCATATTTCTATTTACTGTATGAAATTAGCAAAATAGTTATTTTTTTCCAAATCCCAGATTATTTTCAGAAAATAGGAAGTCCAATATTTATGACCGTCAATTCTTAGAAAAAAAAAATGATCCGAGAATGAGGAAGTTGACATTAGTTTTTAAATGATTTAGCACAAACTTTATATGGGGACAAACTAAAGTCAAGAACATATACTCTATTAAGGAAATAAGTTAAAACTAAATTATTTTTTGGAAAAAACTTAGTTCTCTTTAAATAATAATGAGCAAAAGAACCCTACTCTACAAGGACTTGTTTAAACTCTTAAAGTATGCCAACTTCAGAGTTGACTATTATCAACAATAAATAAGAAAACTAAAAAATTGATCTTGCTAACTAGTTTTCAGAGAAGGGTTTATGGGGTATAAAATAAAAGCGACCCTCTGTTAGCACTGGCCTCCTTTGGGAGCTTATCCCAGCCCCTCCTTTAAAGTCTTTTCACTTTCTAAAGACACCCAAACAAAACAAAGCTTTGGCAAATTCTCATTCCCTTGTACAGGAGGGAAAAAGTCTAAGACCACCTGGAAAGTGGTGAGTACCTGGCTTTAGGTGAGATTGTTTTCTTTAGATGGGATGGACAGAGTAGAGGAAAGCACTTTCAAAATAGTGCTTAATGTACAAGAAGGCTGAAGTAAACAGAGGGGATATTTTTGTGACCCTGTTAGGGCTTGCAAAAGGAAGGAACACTGAAAAGTTATACGTTATTATTCCTCACATTAAGGAAACAATTTCATCTTTCTCATGCAAGCCGCCCCTTCCCCTCCCCCCACATGGCGGCTATCATTAAAAGCCCCCCAAGACGTTTGGATTTTGTCTTGTTCCCAACTTTCAACTTCCTATAGTTGACTCTAAGGGTGTCCCCTCCTCACCTTAAGCACTAGAAAATGAAAACTGAAACAAGAAAGCAAAACCGAAAACAGTTACTCAGTCCAGCGATGCAAGGTCTTCGGGGTTCTTCTTCGATATTTCTCTATATACTTTGGTCCCCAGAGGGAACCAAATCCTTATATCCTAGCCCTTTAGCGTTTACAGTCAGCACAGCGGGAGATCGATGGTGGCGAAAAGGACAATTCTGAAGGGGAAAGAAGTCACCTCCGCATCCTAAAGTGCTTGGAAGTGCTCATTCGGATCTGACTGCAGTCGGGGCAAGCGCTACTCCACCGCCCTCCAGTGAAGTCCCCAAAGTTGCCAAGTTTGAAGAGATACCGGGATGGAAGCGCTTTCTCGCCCAGTGCCTTGGAGAATCTGCGGCCTCTTCTCGCTGCACGTTCTCACCGAGGAGGACTTCTTAGAAACCTCAGTTTTCCGCTTTTGGGAACAGAGAGCCACAGGGGAAGCGCTGATGGCTTTAGTGGGGAGTCTCCGAGACTTTAGCAGTGTTGGCTGGTGTATCTGCTTGCGGAGTCCCTTTGAATTTTTTGCGTGGGATCTTACTGCGCAGCCTCGGGCGGCTCAGAGTTTGACACTCCAGCTCTCCAACTAAGATCTCCCGCGACACTCGCTCCAGCGGAGATCCCAGGAGTCCCGAACCTCCAGCAGGTCGCTGCCTTGGATGAAGTCTAAGTAGCTAGAACTGCAGCCCGGGCCTGGCTTCTCCGAAAGAAAGCAGTCAGAAGGGCTGCGCGGATTCCTAAACCCAGGATTGGACCAGGATCCCGGGAGGGGCGGAGAGGGGAGCTTGAGGAGAAAGGAGACGTGAGCAGTTTCCACCTAAAGCGCTCTACCCTGGGGGCTCTTCTCCGAAAGGGGCGGCCGTGTGGGTCTTGACTGTGCATGGGCGCCAGTGCTCGCGCTGGGGGTGAGCCCGTGGGTGTGCTTGAGTCTGCGCGCGCGTGTGCATCCGCGGGGCAACAGCAAAGCCTGGTAGAGCTTTGTAGTAGCAAAATTCGAGAGCGCCCAATCCTAGGTAGTTACCAGCTTTTGCCTTTACCAAGTAGGCCAAGAAGAGACTTACTAGCTTGCTTCCAGTGGCAATGCCTAACTCGCCTATTCCCTGTGGATTCAAACTAGAGTCTGTCCAGCAGGGATCGAGCTCAAAGGGGAGGTGCGCTCCGAGGCTGAAGATCACGTGGCAGTCAACCCCTAAAAGACAAAAGAAAGGGGTTCCAGCTAAAAGAAACAGCGTGATTTCACTCTGCGATTCCTAGGAGGAAGCCTAGTCTTCATTTACAATCTTTTGAGTGATGGAGGGAGCTTGGATAAGGGTTGGGGGATAAAAGGCAGGAGTCCTGGTGGAGTCTGGAGCAAAGCCAGGCACCAGACCTGGTTGGTACCTCCCTGGGAGGCCCAATCAAGCCCCTCTCCTGCCACACCTCCTTGCTGCTTCACACCCTCCCTGCGCGGGTGACCTTAGTGGCCAGGCCTGGCTTTTTGACAACTACTGGGCTCGCTTTCAGTTTGATATACTAAAATGTGGTCAACTGCAGCACTTCTCAATATCTGATGCATAGCTAGTCCCTCAATATAAATGTGCTTTTCAGAATCCGCTCCCATCTGATTAGTAAGCAAACTACGCCCCTCCAACCGAGGGGTCCCTGGAAGCTCCCTTCAGGTGACTAAGACCCTAAGACCACGAGTCAGTAGCTCTCAGATATTCCCAGCGGGTGTATGACTTTTCCCACTGCCCTTAACAGCCTCTGCAAGGGCTGACCCGGTGACAGTCTCTCTTTCCATACCGGCGGGGCGGTGGACAACCAAACAATTTCGCTTTATACCAGGGGTGGGGGACGCCCGTGGAAGTTCACTTTCATCCTTCGGGGTTCCCACCGTTTCCCCTCCCCCTGCCTGCAACGCCCCCGCGCCTCCGCTGCCTAGGGATTTGCCGCCGCTCTGCTGGCCCCCTTCGCGCGCCGGTGTAAATAGGCTCGGAACGTGTCGGCGGCCTGGAAGGCGCGTGGACTGCGAGCGACTCCGCGGCCTTGGCTGGGTGCGCCTGACTCTTGGGGTCTGGGCTGTGCGGCCGCTCCCGTCACTGCAGCGAGGGCCGGGCTCACGGCCGCGCGCCTGCAGCCGCCGCCTCCATGCTGCAGCGCGGGGCGCAGCTCCTCCCGGCCCGGCGGCCGTCGTCTTTCGCACGCGTCCAGCCGGGGAGCTGGTCTCCCGGGCCTGCCCGGGCTGCGACTGCAACCCCCGGCCACAGTGGCCAGCCCGGCGCCTGAACTGCGGACTAAGCCCTCAGCGCATCGGCCCGCCGGCGCGCCCCGCCCGTGCCGCCTGTGCAGCCGCGCGCCGGGAGGCAGTGAGCGTGTGCAGAGAGCTGCCGGAACCGGAGACTGTGTGTGTGTGTGTGTGTGTGTGTGTGTGTGTGTGTGTGTGTGTGTGTGTGCACGCGTGTGTCCCTGTGTCTGCTCGTGTTTTTTCTTCTTCCCTGAGGATGTGAATGGCTTCTCATCTGGCTGCTCTCTTAGGATTCTTGACTTTAGGGAGCTCTGGGTTGTGAGCACAACCCACCCATATAATCCTTTTTTACGGTCGGTTATACCGGGGGTGGGGGGAGCGCAACTGAACGGGGGTGGGGCAGACCAAGAAAATCTTCTGGAAACACACACACACATACACACGAGAGAGAGAGAGAGAGAGAGAGAGAGAGAGAGAGAGAGAGAGAGAGAGAGAGAGAGAGAGAGGATAGAAGAACTGAAAGACCCGAGAAGACTTTCATAACCTCCCTGCTGGCCCTTCCGTTTTCCATCAAGATCCTGGATATTGTCAACCTTTTCAAGTCATCTTGGCATCTCTCTAGTGTTTTGTAAGCCGCTTTTCCAGCTAGCTGTGTGTGTGCGCGTGTGTGTTTGTGCGCGCGCCTATCTGATGCATTTGACTGTCTTTTATCCAACTGCCCAGAAGCAAATGTGTTAACTCGGCGATGCCCCTCCATGTCCGGGTTCTCGCAGAGCGCGGAGGACGCCCAGACCCATTTTCCTGGCTGGATTCAGAGCGGCTGCTGGGCTGTGGACCTAGGTGTGTGGATCACTTTACCCAGAGGCTTGGAAAGCGGCAGTATTAACCAGCTTCCAGGTACATCACAAGGTCAAGAGAGGGTCTTGCTGCTGTCTTGTTTCCGTGCATCTAGACTTTCTTGTCTTAGCCAGAAGGATATGTACGTTTCGATCCGCAGCATTTGAAGCCAAAAGTTCAGCCCCTGGAGCTGGTTTACTGTACAAACAAGGTAACGAGGATTGCTTATCAAACTACTTAACAAAATCCCGACTCTTCCACAGCCTTTTCCTGGTTCCACCAAAATGTCACCAGCTCCAGAATTACAAGGATTGGGGTTGGAGGAGAACTTGAAGGAAACGTGATCAAAGGGCTCTGCGAAAAAAAAAAAAAGAAAAGAAAAACCCAGCAAGCTCTCTTTGCTGCCTGCGGTCTGGTGGGCTTCGAAGCTGATCTTGAGAAGGACCAGTTCCTTCCTTGCTTCCCCTTCCCCGTGCGGTTTTTGGGTGTGCGTGTGCAAGTGTGAGTGCGCGCGCGCCCGGATGCTAGTGTGCGAGTGTGTGTGAGTGTGTTTCTGTGTGTGCGTGTACGGCCGCCCTGCCTCTGCCCGCTCCCCGGGCGCGGAGCCGCGGGTTTCATGGGGCGATCGGCTCGGATCCCCCACCCATTGCGACCTGCGGGCAGCGGCGGCAGTGGCAGGAGCCACCTCTCGGACTCCCTAGGATGCGGGTGCTGAGCTATGGCAAAGGGCAGCGAAGTGACAAGCAAGACCCGCGTAGGACTGTGAAAGCCACCTGGAGCCACCTTGCCGGGATTGTACCTGCGGGCAGAAAGTCCTCCTACGACCGTCTTTTCCCCTAGAGGCACCAGGTAACGAGCAAACCACGACTCGCCTCACCCAGTTTCCTCCCGATCTTGTTTCTGGTGTCTTATCTGCATTGCAGGCTACTTTACTTATTAATGTTTTGAAAATCATTAAGAAGGGCTGGGTATCCAAGGGCGCCTGCTCTGTGAGGTGGTAATACAATTTATAGTAGATAGAATATAAATCTATACCTGGGCACTTAATCTAGTAGTGAAAGCTAAGGGAATATGGATAGCTCCACCCTAAGGATATTTTTTGAGGGCCAAGCGTGTTGAACCTGTCTGAAGATGCCAGAAATGAAAATTTCCTGTTTCCTTCAGGCTCTGGTTGCCACGGACCATTTGGTATCCAACCCTCCCCAGACTGTGGAATGGGAGAGAGTGCTTGCTTTCCACCCATCTTCTCAGCCATGGATAGGTTTTTTGACCGTTCTCCACCTCTGGTGCCAGGTTGTTTTCCTTTCCTTGTGGTGGGCAAGCTTGCCAGGTCCTTTTAGTAGTTGAAAATTACGCATCTGGGGACTTTGATCTGAAATGGAGTTTTCTTGGAACTTGCATAGCATGAGAGGGAATTCATTGTCATGGGTGTGTGTGTGTGTTTGTGTGTGTGTGTGTGTGTGTGACATTTTACTGCCAAGATTTGGTTTGCTTTTATGTAGCAGACTACATCCAGGAAAGAAGTCATTTTTTGTGTATAATTAGGAGAACAAGTCTAACACCATAACCACTACCCAGCACCATCCTCAGCTGTCTTCTTTCTGTTGTGGAGAGGGGCTTGTGTCCTCGTGTGTTTGTTTGTTTTTGTATAATAGGTGTTGTGAAAATTCTTTCCAGTGCCTTGATTTACAAGGAGCAGGTTGGATTTGGGACTGCCTAATTAACATATTGGGTCTGGTGTATTAAACATGGAGATTCCCATGGCCGACAGAGGCAGAACAAATTTAGTTAACTTCCAAAGCCCCTTACCCTTGGACCTTATTTCTCTCATTTCCTTTCCCCATTACCTCTGCGTCCATCTCCTACAGAAAATTTCACTCTCTTCTCTCGGGTATTAGAATTAACAAGATAAAGCACTTCCAAAGTAGTCTCATCAATGTTTTATTCGATTGCAAAGACGGTCTGAATAATTCAGCTATGGAGTGCTCGTTTGTCTCCCGCCTTCGGGAGCTGCCTGCTGGCTGCACTCTACGGAGCTGTGGCCCGGCGGATCTGGCTGTGCTGGACTCCGGGAGGCAGTGACTAGGTCTGCTCCGTGGGTCCTCTTTGCTCCCGCCGTTTAGGGAGTGTAGGGGCGCTGCCTGCTTTTGCTCCACTCGCTGCATTTCTATAGATATCCATATGATGGCATTTGCAGACTATCAGCCGGCCGAGAGCTGCTGTAGTTGTCCCTCAGCTTTGACGTCTCCAACTCCTCCTCTGGAGTCTGGGCTCGGCTGCTGCTGCAGCCCTCACAGGCTGGTGGTGCTACAAGGCTGTGTATGCAGCCGGCTTTGGGGGGCTGGGCTCAGCCACTGCCGCCGGCAGGTTGGCTTTGACACTTACTTGGGGCGGGGCAGGAGAGCTCAGCTGGACCCCTGGCAGACAGCGGGGCCCATCTAGGCGAGGTAGCCGCCTGGATAGGAGAAAAGGGAGGTGGGAAGGGGCGCCTGGAGGGCCGTGGTATCTGGCTGCTTAATCCTGCAAAATTTCTCTCTTTCTCCTGTTTGTCTGTCTGCCTCTCTCTCTCTCTCTCTCTCTCTCTCTCTCTCTCTCTCTCTCTCTCTCTCTCTCTCTCTTCAAGAACATAGAATGAAACCTGGCTACAAAAATTCCTTGATACTCATATTGCATGATGTGTCACAATTAAAAAACCTGAAGCCAAGTGTGTATTTCCTAGATTCCCATTTTTTTCTTCTCCCCATATATTCGACCGATCATTTACAGTTTTTTCTTTTTTCATTTTTCCTTTCTCTCTCCCCCCCCCCTTTTTTTTTCTTTCAGTTGAAACGCTACTGTAAAATCAACTAATCTATCCCCCACTACACATTCAATAAACATGATGGAAATGAGAGCCACTCTGTTACAGGCTCCCCGTGCCACATGGAACTCTAAGGAAGGATACAGGGGGTAACTCCACTTAAATAGAAAAGCAGGTCTGCACTCTCCCCTCTGAGGACTGGGGCGGGGAGGGGGGGATGGTATTGCAATACATTACAAAAGTGTAGATAAGGAGAAATAGGGAGGCCTGTGACTGGGTGCTGTGTGCATGTATGTCACTGTTAACATGATTTACATTATGATGTGAGACTATAATGCACCAATAGAGCATTTTAAAAAGCATGGATAAGCAAAATAACCAGGGATTTGAGAAGCATTCGGAGAAACTTCCCTTCTATTCTCTTCTTCTTTTTGTTTTTCTCTTTTAGTGAATTTATGTGTAATCCCCCATCACTCAGAAAATCCTAGGCAGAAAGCTGACTGGTGTGGGCTAAACACCTGACAAAGACATGTCTTCTTCCCTTATATTTACTTAGTATTTTACTGCAGCAGAAATGATTCCATACTCATAATATATATTAGCATGCTTATCTAGAGGTGGTCAAGAGAAGAGGTATGCTCATGGAGAATACAGGTGCTTAGAAAATAAGGAGTGCTTTCCTCATTTTATTTCCTTTCAGCCTTTTCACAGTAAAGAGTCAGTCATTTGCAAGTTAATTCTTGTCTTTGTACACTTATCCTAAAGTATGGACAAAAAAATACATTAAACCTGATACTGAATGCTCAGAAGTCCATAGACTATGATGTGATTCATGGTTAAAAATGCAGATGAGTTAAGTTAAATGCCATAGCCAGCTAGAGCTTTAAACACAGAATTTCCTGTATAGAGATTCCTCAAAAAAATTTTTTTTTTAAAAAGTGGAGATTTCTGCCACCCTTGCTTTCTCCATTGTCTAGAGAAATGGAGAGGGTACAAACCACTTTGGAATTTGAGTCCTCTTTCCTTGTTAAATATCTGCGGACAGAGCTGGCCTGGCTCAGTGATGGGTTAAGGTATTGATAGCAAATTCCCCAGACAAAGCCTCCTCCCTTGTAAGCCCTCCATGGGTCACTATTAATAGGCAATGAACAATAGGAAGTCAGGACTCTCGGGGAATAGATATGAGCAGATAGGTGCAAAAAAGTTTTTACTCAATCCTCATCCCTTGGACAATTTCTTTTAGTCATTCCCCTTTCTCTTTTTAAGAGGAGAATGACCTTGAGCAATACCAGTGTTCTGTGTTTCACTCTCCTTCAAATATAACATGTGTATATGAACATATGCATACACATTTCAGTTTTGAAATATAGGATTCCTTTGCTCCTTTGTTTGGGGAGGAGTTCATCAAAGTATATTTCTGACTGATGCCAGCCAGAGGTCATTTCTTTCCCTTTCCCTCAGAAGGATAGCAAGAGATGGAGGGAAAGGGAGAGTTGCTCCACCCATGCTCCCTCTTCAATTATTTTTGTCTATTCTGTCATTAAATGGAGTTTTGGTGTTAAAGCAGTGTCTAGTTATGTCACTAGTATTTAAATGGCCATCACATGTTATATCCACTGTTCACCTCTTCGTGAATGAGCATCATTTCCCTTTGTCCATTTAAACCAGCGCTGTCTCCTCTTGCTGCTTGAAGCACTTTTGGCCTGGCAGTTTTGCTGAGTGTTCCTGCTGGAGAAATTAGGACCTTGCTTTCTGCTGATACTATGGCTGTGTCATTATGTGGTTGGGACGAGATACTTGCAGTTAACTAACAATGTTCTGGAGTGAAATGACTACACAATAACTACTTGGTTATTTAGTTAAAGGGGAAATTTTATAATTTATAGTAAATACATTGCTAGAGAGTTGTGGGTTTTTTTTTTTTTTGCCACTAGTGAGATGAAAGATACTTGAAACTTTCTAAAGGCTTAACTAGCTCAAATTATTCTAGTGATTTTTATTCTCTGTTTACTCAGAAATGGGAACTGTTGGCATAACATGCAGATTTGTTTGCACAATGTAGTCAATATAATATAAGCTTTACGTTTTGTTGAAAAGTAAAGATACAAATTTAGGCCTCATAGATGTGAGTGTCACTCCTTTGGATACATGACTAACAGGTAATTCTGCTAAATCATTCCAGTGACCCGCATGTGCATAGCTCTGCCTTGTTCAATAAACCTTGAGAATGAGTCTACTTGTTCCATTTCTGAAGTTTACATTTTTATTCCTGTGGCATTCTTCAATTACTGAGAACTATTTAGAACCGAAAGCAGTATAATTTGTCCATTACATGGTGTGTGCATGGTAAAATTAAGAAGCATTATGTTTATAATTATTGAAGCTTTTCTGGTTAGAGGTGAACCATTTTTATTATGTTTTATCATCATAAATTGTATGGCATTATGATAACCCCAGCAAGTATAACAGAAGTTAGAAGAATTTAATTCAGAGATAGCTAATGCTACTTTTAAGCTTTTATAGCATCATGTTCTGATAGATACTATTCTGACAGAATGCTTTTCATTGAACTATATAATAACTTAACAGTAATTATGAAGATGGTTAACAAGTGATAGAAAATTACAATGGAATTACATGGTTATATAAATGCACCATCATTTTACTGATAGCAAGGGAGGCACATGAAAAAGCTTTATTGTTTAAACTACAAACCACATTTATAATGTTTCTCAGAAATTGGCTTTGATAGCTGATATTTGTTAAGCTACATGGCTACATTAGGAGGAAAATATCAATTAACTAGTGTAGGCCTTTCTAGAAAATGCATCTTCTTAGAAAAGAAATCTGTTTTATCTTATAGCTCACACTATTCTTTTTGCATTTTCTTTGTAAGAATGTATGTATTATATGTATAACATATATAGGATATATAATGTAACATGTATAGGATATATATATATAATATAACATAGGATATATATAATATAACATATATAGGATATATAATGTATATATTGTATATAATATGTTGCTCTAAATATTTCAATGAAATATTTTGGAATTGGTGTTATAATCCTTGGGAAGAATGATTATAGAATTCTGATAGAAAATTTGAATCTATTTTATAATTTATAATAAAAATGTTCACGAAAGGAAGTAATAAGATAAATGATTAAAGTTAAACTTTACTCTTACCAAACTCTGAGAACAGTTTCTGAATTCTTTGGAAAAGATTGAAAGAAAACTAATTAGTTCAATAAGCACTCAATCAGAACTAGTATATTTAATCAGGGATAGAAGCCAGAACAATGCTGTTTACCTTAATCTACTTCACTTCACCTAGAGCAGCTCTTTTGAGAAAGTGATGAAGAGCCCTGATGGACATACTTCCCTTGCTTACTGGATTCCATTCTCTTTTGACTTTTCAAAATCAAAGAAGGGCCTCATGCATGCTAAGGACATACTCTACCAATGATCTATACCCGCAGATTCATTTGCTATCTTGAAAGAGGGTTTTCATAGATCTTAGAGCTATCACTTCCAAAGTTACAGGATATTTGCATTAAAGTGATTTACTAGTGAAAGCATATCAACTATGTAATCATGAAAGCTTTCTCTTATCTCCTTTAGAGATACAGGCTTTGATATTTTTCTTTTTAATTAGGTACCTTTTTGTTATTTTCCCCCATGGTGTGAAGATTAGCCAGGTTGTTAAATGATTTGGGTGCATTTGCTTTTTTAGTGCTTGGGCATTTGGATAGCAATTTTAAAATGTGCATACTTTCTATGGTGACATTGAACACTACATTGAATGGTTCATATGTTTTATTCTACATGGATAGATGTTACAATAGTAATAATATTCACAGATATTTTAATTTGCAATGTCATATTCAACAGAAATATGCCTAACCTGAAATTAAAAATATGAGGCTATTCATTGTAATTATGTAGGATATTTGCCATATATTGACTGTTCAACTATCACTTATTTTCTTAGTAATATGAAAAAGATAAACAAATACATAGGCTTGAAATAAATCTATGAACTAATATTTTATCCTCTTTGATGCTTTATTATTTGTTTTAGAGGAGAGAGGGGGAGAAATCATGACTGTGCTTTTAAGGTTTGGTATTATGCATGCAGTGATTAGAAACATGAAGTTTGGGTTTCCACACACCCATATCTCAGTCCTGTGTCACCTTGAACAAATCTTTTAACTTCTCAGAACCTTGCTGACCTAACCTATGACGTTAAAATAATGATATGATTATGTCACAAAGGTCTCCGGAGGTTTCAGTGACAGGTGCATTAGGTACTTAGCCATCATCATCAACACCATGTTCATCTCTTCATTAGCTTGGAAGAGCAAGAAGAAAGAACTAGAAAGAAGGTGATAAGTATGTGACTTTAAGGCCTCTCTCTGGGATCATGGAACTTCAGGGTTACAAAGAATACTAAGGCTCATCTAGACCAGGGATCACAAAGTTGGGTATCTTCAGAGTCCAGGAAGAAGATGCAAAGCCAAGATTCAAGAAATTCCAGGCTATACAATCTGTGACACATTGTACAGTGCATGATTATCCAAAGACATTCAAATTTAAATTCATTTTAACCCCTGATGAACCTAGAATTATTATGAAAATTCTAAGTCTCCCTGTGCACGTGATCTTATGTTTCTTTTAAAGTGTCTTCGCCAAGTGACCATCTTAATTAAACTTAAGTGCCTTCAGTGATTTCATAATCACTTGACCTAAAGTAGATTATTCCATTTTGGTATAGATATGTCATAATTTGGTCTTTTGGGGTTCAGTTCAAATTCCAGCATCCTGTAACATCTAACTAATTTTAGCATGGGGGAAAATGATACACAATAAATTTAATTCCTAAAGAATAGTACTTGCAATATTTGAACTGAATGACTTGAGAATGCCCACATACAATTGCTCTGCTTATCATTAAATATATCTTGGAACAAGGCTGGTTAGGGATAGTTTTCTATGATTAGTCTTTACCATCACCCTGGTTCTGGACAGGTTCCTGTTTGCTTGTCCCACTTTCTTTGAAGCATGGCACCAGTGCCAACAGCCTACGTGGGTTGACTGGTTTAGAGTTGAGTGGGGCCAGGCCAGTGTTTCCTTGTTTTTGGAGCAGAGAAAAGAAAAGAAATACACACTATCACCCTTCATGGTGTGCTTATGTCAGATGTTACAATGTAATCAATGTCTTTTTCTACCTGAGTCTGGGTAGGTCATTGGGGTACTTAAGATATACCTCTAAGATGCTACAGTTGCCCAATCCAAGTTTGCTCAGAAGATTAAAAATATCAGTCATTTTGAATCTAGGCATTAGTGAAGATAACAGAGACTGTTCTCTCAACATTTAAATCATAAAGTTTACTCATAATGACCAAATTTATTAAATATTTTCTACTAAATGGTGAGAGAAAGGTAACACATTAATTGTAATGATGTTGTTCATAATAAACATAAAGGAAGAAACAAAGTAAGACATGAGGAGTAAATTTTCACCTCACCCCTAAGGTGATTGGCTGACTGTATCATGGGCTTCCTGATCTAGACAAGAATGACTCAAAGCTCATTCTTTAATTCCTTTTTACAAATATTTATTTGCTATTTAATGCATGTGTAGATACTCTGCTAACCATTTCTCCTTGGAGACACAAAAGTCAAAATGGCATAGATGCTACTCTGGGAAAAAAATTACTCTAGAGTTAGAAACAAATACTCTTTCAGAGAGACAGCCCTAGTACTGAATCAGTCTTGGTGATATTAAAACATCTGTGCCTCTTAATTTACCCTTAAACCTAGATGATTGCTAGATATTCATTAATTTTCGTGTTATCTCTTCTTTACAAAATGAAATCAACAATTTGGCTCCTTGCAGAGCCAAATTTGGCTCCTCAGCCTCCATTTGAGGTTATCTAAATTCTAACAAGGGGGAAAAATAATTCCAATGCAGGAGGAAATGGTGGTAAACCTCTCTTTATCTGCTGTCTTTGAAGAACAAGTCTTTAGATAATCCACATTATCATAATCTTGAATGGTATCCTTTTCAGGCATCATGCTGAAAAATGATTATTAAAGGTTTTATTTTTAATGTGAATGCAAATAGTTATCAAATTTGACACTAAGTCTAAACATAATTAACCTTCTCTTAATGACTCCTTGTCTTAATTATATATGTTAGTGATTACAGGAAGCTCTCAGAGACCAATCCATGGCATGTTTAAGGCAGTTTATACTTATACTAAATTTCCCCCTTCTTTTTTTCTTCCCTCTTCACTGTATGATTTTTCTTTGATTTCTCTTGCTCTTATATAAATCAATTTTGGCAATGCATCTATTATCTTTTTAAATCCTTGATAAGAACTTATTGAAAAATCAAGCTTTTTTGGGGGGGGGTTCTGGGGATTGAACCCAAGGGCATTCTACCTCTGAGCTACCCCCCCCCCCCCGCCAGCCCTTTCTTATCTTTTTTTTTTTTGAAACAGGATTTCCCTAGGTTGCTGAGAGTCTTGTTAGATTGCCCAGGCTGGTTTTGAACCATCTGCAATCCTCCTGTGTCTGCCTCCCAAGTACTGGGGTTACAGGCAGAAAGAAACAAGATTTTTAGGTATGTTTCTAAATGAGTGCTTGGAGCTGAGTGAATGTTTAAGGTCTCCATCAAAGAAAGTACAGGAGCTTTCCCTCCATGTGTTTTGCAGGTCTCTGCTGAGGAAAGTTGGGGGTTTTCCCTCCATGTGTTTGGGAGCAAAGCACTGAGAGATGCTAATACATCTTGGATGATATGTAGTGGATGATGGTCACATAGTATCATCAGCATCGTTATCTCATCACCCTCACCATTTTCTGAGAAGATGCTCTATGCCAGTCACTGTTGACTTTCACTTTTCCCTAACCCTTTCAGTAACCCTCCATCTTAGTTGCCATCATCTCCCTTTTAAAGAGGAGCAAATTGAGACTTAGGGCCAATAATTTTACTCAGCCATAAATATACAACTAATAGAGCTTAGGGCTTGAATTTAAGTTCAAATATTTCTGATTCTAAAGAAGATGTTCTAGTTCCTTTGCCCAGGGGATTTATTTATTTATTTATTTTTTGCTCCTTCTTATGGCTGTTTTTCTTTGTTGTTGTTGTTGGTTATTTCATATATGTGTTTTTAAGCTCCTTCATGGAAGTTAAAATATGCATCCTCTAAATACACATTGCATTCTTAACTTCTTTTTCCCTTTATGGTACTCTATGAACTGGTATATTTTACATTTGGAAGTTGATGGAAAGGCTTTATAAATAGCCATTAGAGGATTCTGATGTTTGTACTGAGTAAATGTTTAAGGCTAGTATATCCATATATATTCAAATTAATTTATTATTCAATTAATAACTGATTGTTTCCATTAATGTTTGCATAGTGTAAGAGAATCATAGAAAACTGCAGTGTCAAGATGGGATGTAACTTAGAGATCACTGTGTTCTTCACTGAAATGTGGTCTCCATCTATTTTAGTGGTACTCATTTCACTTACCTCTTATTCCTTTGTTATGTGATTACTGTAGACTGGTGTCTCAGTGCTTAGCGAGTGATTCAGTTTTACACTCACTAATTCCAGAAAGAAGTCAAGTAATAACCTCATGTCCTTTGCCTGCCTCAATGCTATTATTTCAACAGCAGAGGAGCCTGTTGACAGTCTGTGAAAATGTGTACTCAATTCTAGATACCTGTTGTCAAGACAGATCTTTCATAGAATAAGGCCTGTGTTGTGTTCTCATCTGTGATCTACTTTCCTCCTTTCTGTGGTAGATTTGACATAACCACAAATCCCTTGTAGTTCTTTTCCTCCAGAATAGATGTGATATCCTCTGGAATATAGACTGACTTTGTTACTCGCTTTGAACCATGGATATGTCAGTGTGATATGGTGTAACTTCCAAGCCTAATGCCTCAGAGACTAAGTAGTTTGCACTCTTGTCCCCCTGGAAAAATAGTGCTATCATGCAAAGAAGCCCAGGTTTAGCTGCTGAGGTCCAGTGGCCCAAGTGATGAGACCACCACAGACCATCCAGACACAATTGAGCCTCAAAATATTATGTTATATGAATGGCCCCATGTGAGACCAGCAGAAGAACCATCAAGCAGAGGCCATCCTAAATAGCTCACTAGCAAGGCATGCACAAATAAAATGGTTATTTTAAGCCTTTACATTATGGGGTAGAAAAAGATAACAGTTATCCATCCACCTTGGGTAATGAACACAGCCAGTCATCATGTCTCTTTTGGAAGAAAGCCCTATTTAAAATAAAAATATATAGAACAAATATTTGTTAAATTTTAAAATATCTATAATACTACCCCTTGATCTAAGGGTTCACATATTTTTGAAGCCTAATATTTTTTTCTAAACTTTTAGATGTGTTTTTTTTTTTTAAAGTAGGCATCTTGTCTGAGGTATTTTCTAATGTGTACATGATATTGATTTCCATTTGTTTTCTAATGCAACTACTTACCACTGCATTGAAGAAGCTTCCCTGAAAAGGTTGTCCTCTGAGGCTAGGGTCATGCCATTCACTTATTGTTGACATGAAACATTGGCTTTGTTTCTTCAAGTTGAATTTGGGCTTGGTTAGTTTCCATGTAATATTCTGTCATTTCTCCAGGATTTCATTTTACCTTCTAATTATGTTTTAGTGATTCATATTTACTATTCATTCCTCTGCAAATTAAATCTAGATTGCACAATTACTTTATTCAGGGACTTCACACACTTCATTTTATTTAATAATGTTCTCATTTATGTATCAAATTACTCTATGGGAAATTGACACACTATTATAGGTATAATAAAGTACAGGGTGTAGGCCATGGGGCAGTACAATTTTAATGATTGTATAACTTTCTGATTACAATTTATTTACAAGAATACACCATTAAATGAATGTAATAGACTTCAATATTTTTACTTTTAGTGGAAGAAATATATTTGTGAGAAGTTTATTTTTTTAATTTGCTGCCATCACATTTATTTATTTATTGTTTTATTTCTGGAGCTTTAGGGGTCTTATAGAATAATTCTGTTTCAGTACCTATATGTTAGAGAATTGGTCTTACATTTTCTTAGAATAATTGCAAAGTTTCTGGTCTGGTTTATAGGTCTTTGATCTATTTTTATTTTTCTTTTGTGCAGGGTGAGAGATAGGGGTCATTTCATTCTTCTACAAATGGATATCAAGTTTTCTCAGCATCATTTGTTTAAAATGCTGTCTTTCTCCAACATATATGGTTGTAGAAGAACATATTTGTCAAAAATCAGCTGACTGTCGCTGCATTAGATTCGTCTCTGTCTTCTATTCCATTGGTATATAAGTCTGTTTTTATGCCAATGGAAATAGAAGATGGGAGAAAATCTTTGCCAGCTACTTCTCTGATGGAGATCTAGAATATATAAAGAACTCTAAAAAGCTAATGACAAAAAACAAACTATCCAATTTAAAAAATGAGCAATTGAACCAAATAGGCACCTCTCCAAAGAAGAAATGCAAATGGCCAGAAAATATATGAAAAAAGGTCAACATCATTAGCATTCAGAGAAATGCAAATGAAAACTACACTAAGATTCCATCTGACTTCAGTTAAAATTATAATCATCAAGAATATAAACAATGAGCAGGATATGGTGGTACATGCCTGCAGTCCTAGTAATTGGGAGGCTGAGACAGGAGGATCACATGTTTGAGGCCAACCTCAGTAACTTAGCGAAACCCTGTTTCAAAATAAAATAGGGCTGGGGGCGTAGCTCCTGGGTTCAATGCCCAGTACCATCACACACACACACACACACACACACACTCCACAAATAAATAAATAAACAATTATCTATGCTGGTGAGGATATGAGGGAAAAGGAACATACACATTTGTTGGAATTGTAAATTAGTACAGCCACTATGGAGATCAGTATGGAGGTTATTCAGATGAAGAGGAATGGAACAATCATATGACCCAGCTATACCACTCCTCAGTATCTTTCCAAAATAAAGTTAGAATATTCTAGTGACACTTGCATAGCTGTGTGGATAGCAGCACAATTCACAATAACCAAGTAACTAAGTTATAGAAGCAACCTAGGTGTCTCTCAGTGATAAGTAGATAAATAAAATGTGTATACCCACAATGGAGTTTTACTCAGCCATAAAGAAGAACATAATTATGTCATTTGCAGGAAAAGGGATGGCACTGGAGAGCATCATGCCAAATGAGGTCAGTCAAACTCAGAAAATCAAGAGCTACAATTTCCTCTCAGATGTTGAAATGAGAGAGAAAATAGGAAGGAAAAGAGAATTCATGAAAATGATGAGACTAGTAAAATAGTGGAAGGGGATAGGGGGAGCAAGAGTGGAGGGGGAATGAGGCTTGAGGAAAGAAAAAGACCAAATAATGTTATGTTTATATATGAATGTATCAGTACAATCCTACTAGCATGCACAGAGAGGGGATGAGGGAGCAGGGTATGGATGGAGACAAAAGAAGATATGATGAGTGCATGTATGAATGTATTGCTTTGAATCTCACTAGGATAACTACAATACACCAATAAAAACTTAAAAATAGTTATATTTGTGAGGAGGTATGTGGAAATGTATTTCCTAGTCACTTATATATTTTCTTCAAAGATATTTTATAATTATGGGTTTGAAAGTCTTTGGGGATTATGCTGAATATGAGATATTATGTTTCTATTTTCTTCCTGTTATTTTTTACTATGACTTTAGAGTTTATTATTAGATAGGTAATGTATGTTGTGTTAATTATTTAAAATTTCTACTACTGAATTCTAAAATGAGCCAGTATGCATGCCATCTGTTTCATCAATATATATTGATTTTCACAGGATAATATGTATTAGTTTCCTTATCTATAGTATAGGGCTAACATTAATATCCATCTCAAAGGCTCCATAGGAGTTGGTGAAGTAATGAATTCCCAACACTTCACATAATTACTGACCAATAAGTGCTCAAATAGCACTAGCAATCAATTATGTAGAAAGTATAAAAATTACAATTTTATGTAACAAATGGTAGCAAATAGTTTCATATGTGTAGCACAATTAGTTTACTTAAAAAATAAGTATCCTTACATTTTACATTCCAGACATTTGTATTTAGCTTGAATATACTGACAGCTTGCAAATGTCTCTTTGCTTAACACTGCTGAGACTCACAATTTGAAATCAATTTGAAAGTCTTTGGGGATTTTTCTGCCTGTGCTTATGGTACTGAGGATTGAACCATGGGCCTTCTACCTCACAGATACATCCTCCTGCCCTTTTTATTATTTATTTTGAAACAGATTCTCATTAAGTTACTGCATAGTGGTCTCCAACCTGTGATTCTCTTGTCTCAACCTCACAAGTACTGGGATTACAGGCATGAGCCATTACGATTGGCTTAAATGAATTTTTATACTATTATTGGCATATTATAATTATACATCATAGTGAGATTCAAAGTGAAAGAAATATACATGCACACAACACTTTCCAGGCAATATCAAGGCAATGATTTTCTTTCCAGATGAGTCTATAAGTTTGTTTTTCAAAATACATTAAAATACAGGCAACATTTGCTACAGATGTAGTATGCTTAAATACTGTTAAAGTGGATGATATAATACTTTAAAAGCAACATCTCAAATGGTCTTCAGGACATGTTTAGGAAAATTAAAGATAACAGTCATTTTGTCAGTTGTTTGAAAGGCAAGACCATGTTTGAAAGGCAGGAGCAATCTACAGTGTTTATTGTTTTAAGTTTATTCAGTTAGGGGGATCCTTTGAAGAAAAATAAAACAATAAAATGATAAAACTAGGTAGAATACTTTGCAAGGGGATTGTTTATGCCCTATTAGTTTTGTGGCAAAATGCCTTTTTAAAATAAGTTCATGTCCAAAGAAGAGAGGAAACTTCATCCCCCTCCCTCCACTAGGGAATATTGAATTTATATTTCTTTAGACTGATTTTTACTAATTTTATTGTTACCCATACTCTTCTAATAGTTCTACTTCTTTGAATGCTTTTGACTGAGAATTAAACATTTGCATTTTTAGTCATTATCTGTATTGGCATTCATGTTTTAATGATAATATTTGTAACATTTAGGTTTGGGTGTTCTTAAAAAAGAACAGCATCACAGTCCTATTTATTTATTTATGATCATGAGGATTGAACCCAGGGATGCTCTACCTCCAACCTATACCCCCAGTACCTTTTATGTTTTGTTTTTGATACAAAGTCTTGCTAAGAGTTGCAGAGGGTTTCAGTTGCTGAGTCTGGCTTTAAATCTATAATCCTTCTGTCTCAGCCTCTCAAGTACTGGGATTACAGGCATTTGCCATCATGCCTGGCTAGAGTCTTTGAATTATATAAAAAAAAAAAAAAGAAGGAAAGAAAAGAAAAACCAGACTTTGTAAAATAATGTGGTATCCTTTGAATATTTCTCCTATTTTGTCTTTCCCTAAGTGTCCTCCATGAAATGTAATACATTTTGGGAGTGGAATGTACAGATCTCTCATAATGATTTCAAGCACACAATATAAAACTTTGTGGGATGGGGTAATAGGTAGAAGGACCATCAGTGCTTCTTAGATAGATAGAAAGAATGGATGTGAGCTCAATGTAAGTGGAATTAGTACTTATTTTGATGAATTGGTGTTATCTTTGATAATATAAAGACACAGTTTGCCATTCTTAAGCTGAAATGGTGAACTAATCATATAGCAACCCAAGGAAAGTTGAGACCAGAGGGTGAATGTGCAAGAGAGTGAGACAGATGGAGTGGTATTGTTGGAGTTCAGGTTCTATAATCCCCGTTCTACAGCCGAAGAGGATTTGAGGTGAGAAAATAGAGTTGTGTCACTTGGTACTCACTTAGCAACAAGTGAAAAAATTCAACCTAAATTACTACATCAAGTATGAAAGGAATTCCTTGGTTCACACAGCAAGCCGGTAGGAGGGTTATCTTAAGGCATAGCTTGACTCAGCATTAAAAGAGATGAAGAAACAAGGTGTAGCTTCCAGCTGTTGTTTATTCTCACCAATTCTCCTCTCAAATTTGAAAGGGTGGATCTTAATAGCTTCACCTCACCATGGAAGGAAGTCCAAGAGCAGAGAGAGAGTGAGAGTGAGAGGAAGGGAGTAGAGGAGGAAAAGGAAGAAAAGGAAGAGGAAGGGAGGGAAGTTCAAGAGAGGAACTGCTTCCTAAGAGTCCTGACAAAAGGACTTTAACTGCTTCTCTCCAGTCTTAGTTCTTTGATTCCAGCCATGTTGCCATCTCTGAACTTGGAACAGAAGGAATGAAGGCACAGCTCAATTTTTTAATACCTGTTTATTTTTTCCTTCTATCTCTCTTTTACCCTTCCCTTCTTTCAAAAATTTCCTCTATGAAAAGCCATTTCTCTGTTCTACATGTGAAATTCAAAAGCCAATATAGCTTTAGTAAAATATAATATTTTTTCTTTGATAATTAGTGGTTCCTGCTTTAAGATTTCTTAATGAGATCTATTATTTTAGGGAAACAAATTGAAAAGCATCACACCAGTTTCATTCTAAAACCTTTGAAATGAGTATCATAGAATCTTACTGCAAATAAAATTGTCTCTTTTTCATTGAGAAGGTAATTAACACCTTTTGATATTTGTAAAGCCCAGATTTGTCTTATTTTTAAAATACTAAGAATATATTCATATGCATATATATGTTTATTTATTTTTATCAAATATTGAATCTCTTACAATAGTAAGCCATATATTTTTCATGATTGTCACATTGTACTTTATAGGAAGATAATAAATTCTAGCCTGAAATGTTATGGAAATATAGTAGTATTTTATTCTTTATAAAATCCATTTAAATTATAGAAATGATAATAGCTGAATTTAAATGTAATTTTAAAAAGAATTAATGTTTCTTGCTCATTGTAAAATATTCCTTTTTGGTGGGGATAAATCTGTATTTTCTTACCAAGTTTATTTTTAATATTCCACTGTAATTTCATTTTAAGATTATAAGTGGTAATAATGAGTTCAGTTTGAGCAGGAATAAGCTCTCAGTTTATATTAACTTTCGGGTATGATGTCAGTTAAAGAAAAGAAGAAAACTACCGTCATGGAGTGAGCAGGATCAGTTCAAGTTCACCCTTGACTTCAGCGTGGGGTGAGCTCTGTAGTCAGAGCTCATCCTTTCACCCCTCGAGAGGCCCCCAAAGGCTCATTGCTGTCCTCTCAGGACCATAGCATTCCTGTGGTTAAGTAAAGAATATTCTACTCGACAAATAAAGCTGCTAAAATTAATACCTGTGGGGATTTTGGAAAATTTCTGTGTGTTTGAGTTCCTCACAAGTGGGATAGCAGAAAAGTAATCAAACACACCCGCGTTTGTGTGGAACTACAACATAATGCAGTAACTGGAGTGTGTACCTCTTATTAAGTGGTTGTAAGATCAACTTCCAGAACAAACTGTAGTGTCTTACTATAAAGCCTCACAGAAAGTAAGTGTCCCGACTCTCGCCTTCATTGACAACTATAAGAAATATAGCTTGTTTTCATTGTTACACTTAGTTGTACTGGCCAGGCTTCTCAAGGTTTCAATATCTTTAATAGTTAGATATTTATTTTTGCTTTAGCTTACTTTAATACAGTGGCAATGAAGATATGGATGTCTCCTTTTTTTCTATACATTTTTGGCCAGAGTACTCTGAAATTTCTTAACTAATTATGGTGAAAGCACAACTCTACATTTTGCATTAGGAGGAATTTGGTGGCAGCCTATGAAGAAAATATTGCACCATGGTTCCTGTTTCCTGTTGAAACTAGTTAATTCAATTCCATATGCAACAATAAGCTAAATTACTGAGAAGAGAATGACTTCTGGCCACTACATATAAAGTGTTTTGATGTCAAATACCTTGAGCTTCAGATAGCTAGATTCTGAAATAACCTCTGTCCCTTATTTCATTATGGGCACAGAATCCATCAGTTTTCCCAGATAAGCATACTTTAGAATAGTTAATGTTTTAAGTATTGTCTAAGACATTGTTCCTTTTATCATTTAAATCAGTGTGGATTGAAATTGGGTTGACTGGGCAAATGTTCTGCAGTTAATCCTTTTGTGGAGGTATCATTACCATTTCTTAACTAAAATCAACCACATTGTTCTTAATCTTGAACAAGGAGGATATGCTGTAATGTAATATCATCACTTGTAACCTATTCAGATGATTCTTCAGAGGAGAGAAACATTGAGCTGGAAGGTTGTCACAAAAATAGAATACAGCAAGAAATATAAAAATAGCACCCTTTTCCCTGTCTTTCAATCCGGGTGAAACATTCGTTGTGTGATTCTGCACAGGATCTGCAAAGTGCTCTAAGGACTCACTTTTAATTGAGGTAACCCTGACCTTTTGAAGTGTAGTCTGTGACAGACTAAATGAGATCTTGATTAAGCAATGGTTGAATTATGAAATACTGTTACTCTACATCACTGCTGGTATTTTTAATTGAAGTACCAGTCTGACTAAACCAACAGCAAGAAAGCAAAAACAAAGAAAAAAATACTGAATTGTGCTATCCTTTCACATCAGATCTCTCACTGTACACACACACACACACACACACACACCCCTTGTACAAATACACATACCATGCACAAAGAAATGCACACACACACACACACACACACACACACACACACACATGATTTCCAATTTACTTCATTCCCTACTTTTGTTCTATTTGGATAATGAGCTGATTCTTGTTTTACTTTCATTTATTTTAGTAATATAACAATTTCTTATTTCCAAAGATCTCAATGACAAGTAACTAGTTGCTAGTTTTTTAATGAAGCAACTTCAAGGATATACTTTTTGGTATTATTTTCATTTATATTTCTTTAAAGTATAGGTTGGTTTTTATTTTCATCATGATTAAGGGATAAATATTTAGAGATACATCAATGAACTAGAAAGGCTAGAACAGTTGCAGATTTCTCTTCTTCATATAGTATTTTGTACTCCAACATTATTAAAAATAATAAATACAAGGTGGGTATGATGGCACATGCCTATAAAATGAGAATATGAGAGGCTAAGACAGGATTGTAGGTTTGAGGCCAGCCTCAGCAACTGAGTGAGATTCCCAACAACCTTTCAGGACTCTGTTTAAAAAAAGAAAAAACAAGATAAAGGGAGGAGTTCAATCCTCAGTACCACCAAAAAAAAAAAAAATTTTTTTTTTGCACAAGTTAAATAAAATCATAAGGAAATTTTATTACAATATGCTTTGTAATAGCAACACATTTTATAAAACTATATAATTTAAGTGTTCATTAATAACAAACTTTCTAATGAAATAATGTGCTTCTCTTTAAATAAATTAAATAGATATATATTTGCTGATAAAGAAAGCTGTCCAAAATATATCATCCCTCAAGAATGGAAGTAATGGTGGATATAATGTTAGCTTAATGTAAAACATGTACATATCCACATATGCAGTTAGATATGAATACATATTTATTTATTTATTTATTTATTTATTTATTTATTTATTTATTTATTTATTTATTTTTGTGGTACTGGGGATTGAACTCAGGGGCATTCTACCTCCGAGCTATACCCCCAGCCCTATTTTTTATTCTTTATTTTGAAACCGAGTCTCACTAAGTTGTGGAGTGCCTCACTAGGTAGCTGAGGCTGGCCGTGAACCTGGATCCTCCGGTCTCAGCCTCCCGAATGCTGGGATTACAAGCGTGCGCCACCACGCCTGGCTACATATTTATTAATTAATATTTTCCTGGAAGGATACACATACAAAGGTAGATGGAGTGATTCTCTTTATGGTTGGAAGATTGAATGATTCCTAATTTTATATTTTTATAGTTAGAAACTTTTTAAATTGTATATGTAATAATTCATAATAATAAAATAAGTAAATATTTAATAGATTTATTATATATCAAATAAAATTAAATATGAATATTTATAAATAATGATGTAAAACCCATACAATTCTAGAAGAATAGTACAATGCTATTCATCTTACTATTAAATGTTTACAACCTAAATATCAATATTTACAAATTTATTTTCTATGAATGAGTTGCAGAAATTGAGCAAAGTACCTTGAGTTTAGTAAGACTTTACTAACAGTATGAAATGCAAGATAGTAATTTTTTGCAGGTTTTTGTTCAGGCTTATATTATAATTTTAGGGGAGGAAGAGGGAAGGTAAAATCTATAAAACTTGAATATTGAATTTACTCTAAAGTAGTATCAAATATTTGACTTTCATGATAAATAATATTTGACTCTAGACTCTGTTTAACTCCATAGCTTCATGTTCCTGGAGGCAAGAATTTTGAATGTTTTGTACTCTTCATATTTGTCTCAAGCAAATTGTTTGTCATGCAAATGAATGATGAGATCATTAAATTAAAAAAACTTAATATGATCTGAAAATACAACTATGTACTCAAGTGTGCTTCAATTTACTAAACAAACAAAGGAAAATACAAGAAGTCCTGCTAGGTCAGTCTTGAAAACTGACAATTAAAAAAAATATATAGCCTTTGAATTCAACATTAATAGAGATAAAAATATTATTTAGATATTGTCCAGAAGAATGAAGCTAAACTTTTGAAAATTACTTCTTAGTTATTCAAAATATAACTGCAAATCTGTATAAACCTAGAACAGAAGAAACATTCTATCTTTCATTTACACATAGGCAGATAAAATTTATCAACGCACGGATGGATAGTTTTCACTTCACACTTAAGTTTCACATCAGAATTTGAAAGAGGTTAATCTTAAAATTTATTTCCCATTTTAAAAATTGAGCTATAATTCATATGCTATATACTTCTAAGTGTACAACTTAATTGTGTTCAGCATAATCACAACACTGTGGAACCATCACTAACAACTAATTCCAGAATGGTATTAACATTTCCAAATGAAACTGCCTGGTCCTTAACTGTCACTCCCTATTCTCCCTACCCAGGAGGTTATTTTGTCAGAACAAACAACAAATGAAAGAAGAATAATACATTAATAGGAAATAAAAAATTCCCAAGACTTTCTTACTCTTTTAGATAATTAAACCAATTTATCTGAAGTATCCCGGCATATATTTTTTCATTTGTCAAATGTTTCTGTTTTGATAGATCCTTATTTGTCAGTAGCTGTGTATTTGATTCTCACAATTATGATCTTTGCCAGCTACTCCTCTGATACTCAAGAAACTCACCACCAAAAAGCAAATAACCCAATCAAAAAATGGGCAAGGAACTAAATGGACACTTCACAAAAGAAGAAATACAAATGACTAATAATATGTGAGAAATGTTCAATATCATTATTAATTGGAGAAATGGCAAATCAAAACTACCCTGAGATTTCACTAACCCCAATTAGAATGGTAATAATTAAAAACAGAAACAACAATAAATGCTCGCAAGAATGTGGAGAAGTAGGCACTCTGATACATTGTTGGTGGCATTGCAAATTAGTGCTCTCACTTTGGAAAACAGTGTGGAGGGTCCTCAGAAGAATGGCAATGAACCTATCATATGACTATACTATACCCAGCTATCCTACTTCTGGGTATCTACCCAAAAGAATTGAAATCAGACTACCATAGTAATGCATGCATATCTATGATTATAGATGAACAATTCATAATTGCCAAATTATGGAACCAACTGAAATGTCTATCAACAGATGAATGGATTACAAAATTTTGGGATATACGCACAGTGGAATTCTACTCAGAGAAAAAGAACAAAATTATGTCATTTGCAGGGAAATACATGAAACTGAAGAATATTAGGCTAAGTGAGATTAGTCAGTCACAAAAAGTGAAGGATCAGATGTTTTCCCTGGTATGTGGAACTTAGGGAGAAATTGGGACACAGTAGGGGCTCCAGACAAGGAGAAACCTTAGTGGAATAAAGGAGGGGACCTGAGGGGGACTGGAGGAAGGAGGAAGACTTGAAGAGGGAGACAGCTCAATGGACGTGATGTGCATACACAAACTTATCAAAGCCAATCACTGTATTGAGCAAGGGAAGGTAGGGAAGGAGAGAAAGTTGAGTGGGAGTGGATCAGAGTTCAATAAGCACCGTGTGTATGTATGCCTTTATGCCTTTATCACCCTGAACTTCATCAAGGTGTATAATTACAATGCACTAATATATATATTATATACATAATAATATATATATTATATATTATATATTATATATTATATATTATATATTATATATTATATATTATATATATACACACACATAATATACACACAGGTGTGTATGCCTGTAATATCAGTGCTTGGGAGGCTGAAACAGGAGAATTGCAGGTTTGACACCAGTGTCCAGTGAGATCCTGTTTCAAAGTAAAAATATAAAAAGAGCTAGAGCTGGGGATTTAGTTCAAAGGTAGAATACACCTGGATTAAATCCCCAGTATCACAAAAACAAGATATGTTGCTGTAAATTAAGTAATCATGAGTAGAACATATTTCAAATACTTCCTTCAAGAAAGCTTCTCTGTTCTAGTTACATGGGTTACCTCCCAGTAAGAATAGGTTAGACTAAAATAAATAAATAAATAAAATATTTTTAAAAATTCCCAAGACTACTTTCTTGCTCTTTTAGATAATTAAACCAATTTATTTGAGGTATCTGACAGACTTTTTTAAATTTGTCAAATGTTTTTCTTTTGTCAGATTCTTATTTGTCCACAGCTGTGCATGATTTTCAGTTATGTAACATTATTTTCACTGACTTCACAAAATCCTGATTTTTAGAAATGAAATTTTAGTTTCATTTTGCTGTGGATACATTACATTTGTAATGTAAGAACAATGACAAAGGAGTTGACAACATACAAATACAGTTATCTCTATACCAATTTATTTTTTCTTTTACCTATATTAAGTGGAGAGATACTTGAATGAAGCTAATTATATTTCTAATTAGCTCACTAGTAAATAATATTTTGTATTAAAAATATTTTCTAGCCGGGCGTGGTAGCGCACGCTTGTAATCCCAGCATTCGGGAGGCTGAGACCAGAGGATCCGGGTTCGCGGCCAGCCTCAGCTACCTAGTGAGGCACTCCGCAACTTAGTGAGACTCGGTTTCAAAATAAAGAATAAAAAATAGGGCTGGGGGTATAGCTTGGAGGTAGAATGCCCCTGAGTTTAATCCTCAGTACTGCAAAAAAAAAAAAATATATATATATATATATATTTTTTTTTCTGATATTCAACACATGAGAACAATGTAGTTCAAGAAAGTGGACTAAATATCTAAATATTATTTATTAGCAAGTAATATTTTGTGATGACTCTTTTGCTACTTTAACCAATATCCCCATTTCAAAGATTTGGATAAAAAACCCAAGGTTAAGAGCCCCTTTGAACAGTACTTGAAATTTTATACATATTTCCTCTCTTGAAAGAAAAAAATTAAATGTATCTAAAATTTCCATTTATATAATTGATGCTTGAGAATTTGTATAATATAAATTAATTAATTTATAAATTAATCATATTTATAAAAGATAAGAAAATCATATTTTCTCAGTATTTATCATCTAGGTTTCCGTGACATTTAACAGGAAACTGAGTTAAAGTTACTCTGTTAATTTTTTTCCCTTTTCACATATGCTTCTATAACATGTAGCACAAACTCAAGAGATAGTTCTGTAAGGGTGAAGCTTATCTGACACGTTCAGAGTTCCTGAATTTCTATTGTAATTTTAAGTTTCTTTTTATCTTTCTCTTCAATAATACTGCCCTCCCTTTCACTAAGTCCTCAGTGAGATCATTTATCCGTCAAATCAGTACATAAGGGGCACGAATTTATACGTCTAGGCTGGTCCTCTTATTAAATTGTGATGTTTTGCATCTTTAACTCATTGATATTTTCATTCAATAAATATTGATAACATTATCTGTGTATCAAAAATAGTGGCAGGTTCTAGAGATTCAGTAGTACACGAGAAAGATTTGATTGTTTCACTTGTTGAATGTATAAGTTAGGAGAGTAAAAGATACTTAGATATTCATGAGTTCAGTGTATTGAGCACCAACTTGTGTCTGGTTCTGGCAGCAGCATTAAAAGGTGGCAAGTGGCTTTGCAATTGTGAGGACGGCTTTAATCTGGGGAATGGAGTGCTCTGGCAGAATGTAAGGTAGGATGCCAGCTGTCAAGCTCATCCTCCTCTGGGTCTCCTGTTAGCCTATACTCCAAATGGGTCAGTGGTGGTCCAGATTGGACTAGCTTTTACATCAGGCTGTAGTTCTGATTGTGAATTCTCATTTAGCATGGGGACCATTGCAATTCAATTGTTAGGCTAGATTCATCTTCAGTTGTTTTTTAAACAACATGGCCATTTATAGACCTATGGAATTTTTAAAGTTGTTGAAGATGCCATGTGTTTCTGTATTTGCAAAACATACTTTCTGAAGCTATTCATTAGATCTGGGGATTTTCCTGTGTTTCTTTCTATTTTTACAAAATATAGACTGGCTCAGTCTGACTGGGCTGCAAATGTCTTTGAAGAGCATTCCCCATCAATCAAAAACATTCTGCTTTATAGTTGTTTCTTGTATTCTACTACTGGATAATTTATTCAGCACCAGGATCCTGGGGTTTTACTATACAACCATCTCATGCTCACTTATTTGCAGGCTATGCTTCCATGCTGCTTTATGGCCTTGAAAGAGTTTCATATTACTTATTTATAAAATAATGCCATTGTTTTACTTCAACTCCCTCTCTTCATTTGCACATATTCAAAGGTTTCTGCACTTTATTTAGGTTAGAAAAACACCATTTTATTTCTCAGAATAGAATTTCCTAATTGAATAGTCAGTGTAGCTGACACAAAGCTTGTACAAGCATTACTAAACTATTTGTAGTTCTCTAAACATACCAAGCTATTTCATGTTTCAATGCCTTTGCTTCTGTACTTCCTTTTGCTGATATATCATTTTCCAATCATCTCCTAATTAGTTATTCAACAAGATTTCTAAAAAAATATTTTAGGGAACGCTTTTTTTTTTGATGCTTCAAAGTTCAGTGTCACCCATCCTCCTTCTTATACTACCCTCAAATTGTGTATGTTTCTGTATTTCTAAAAAAGCAATTTTGTAAGGTGCAAATTCCCTTCAATGTCCTTTGAGCAACCATCTTTCTGAGAATGGTATCTGTTAGTGTTGTGGCCATTCTTCATCAGAGAATTCTTTCATTATCACAGATTATATTTAATCTATCCTTCACATATGTTAGGCAGACACCAATATTTTTGAGGGTGTGATATTTAAAATCCTTTTAATTTGTTTTATTGGGGTGCTTAGAACAGTGAAATGCTGGTCAAAATAAAGCATCCATTACTATGTCTAAAGGCATTAATGATGATATAACAGGCAACAGATTTCTCCGAGGTTTTATCCAAGCTCACTGATATTTAGTGAATTATTTTATGTAGAGTAATATATGTTGAATTCTTCTAAAACTACTAGGAAGAACTAGACTGTGACTATACAGCCATTTTAATATAAAGAAAAAAAATCTTTCTCTGAACTAAATCTGTGAAATTCAATAACTTCTTTTGCAAGTGTAATTATCTTTTGAATTGTCTATTGGATTATACACCTTCAGTAAATACTGTTCAGATTTATCATATTAAAATTATAATTTGAATTATTCATCATTTCCAGGTAGGCTTCTTTTAAGAAATGCATGGATTTAAAGAATAAATCACTTTTGTGGATTACATTCTTCTTATGTGTTGATTATCAGAACATGTTGCTTACTTAGAACATAGAAATTCTGCTGGGCTGGGTGGTGAACCCTTATAATTCCAATACTCGGGAGGCTGAGACAGGAGGATTTCAAGTTTGAGGACAGCCTCAGCAAGTAGTGAGACTCTTGTCAACCTAGTGAGACCCTGTTTCCAAATAAGAAATAAAATTGGGCTAGAGGTATAGCTCAAAGGTTGAATGCCTCTGGGTTCAATCCCTAGTACCACACACACACACACACACACACACACACACACACACACACACACTAGAAATTCTTATTCTATATTTTTCATTATAAAATTATATTTTATTTGTTGGTAATTGAAATGTATATTAATAAAACATTGGAAAGTATACACATAACACGTGGTGTGCTTCCCTCTGGGTTCCATCCGCCCCCTTTCCTGTGCATGTTAGTGAGTTTGGTAGTGAATCCTTCATAAATGGACATAGCATCATTTGAACTGTTTCATTCATTAATTTGCCTCTTTCCCCTCCCTTTCACCCCCAACTCCTTTCCACTATTCTATTGGTCTCTCCTCAGTTATCTAAAGTCTCTTTTGTTATCTATTTTCTCTCTAGCTGCCACATATAAGAGAAAATATTCAAACTGCATAGTTTTGAGAAGACATGAATTGGAAAATATTTTATTTAAACAATAAACTATTTTAGTCATATAAAAGACCCTTGCTTCAATTATGGGATATTACTCAGATGTACTTGATGATTTCTAAAATCTTGCCTGTCAAATGGAATGAAATGACTTATATAAAGTTTTGGATTCTCTATTTATAGGCACCCCTCTTTTAATCTATGCTATATATTTCTTCAAGAAAAATCTTCCTAAAATGCTTTAGTCATGTAACTTACTTCTGCAGAAATCCCCAAAGGTTCTTCATTACTTATTCAATTCCAACTTGTTCTCTCTAGACCCTCCAAACCCCAATAAGATTCACCCCCCAAACTGAACATGAAGACGAATGTGTCCTGTCCATACTGTAAATGACAATGGAACTACATTATTGACTTGCATAGACTCTCATTCCTCTACCCCTATTTCTTTGGGATATTTTTTTTCCTAGTTCATTTCTTTGTGTTCAGATTCAGCTGATCCTCCAGAACTCATCTCAGAAAACAATCTCTGTGAGAAGCTTCTGGTTTATTTAGCCAACAAATATTTGTCTTCCAGGTACTAGTAAAGGGTACTCTTGATGAAAAGGATAAAATCCCTATTATTCTGACTTTACTTTAGAAAGGAAAGATAGATGAAGGAACCATAAATATGTGAAATGTTAGGTGATGGTAAGTACTGTGAAAGCAGCTGTTGAAAGGTAGAGATGAAGTGTGGAGATGTAGGGCTGATATTTTATCGAGAATGAAAAGGAATACATCATCTTAGATGTTGGGACATTTTCAAAGAGACCTAACCAAGAGGGAGAATATGTCATGGGGCTACCACGGAGGATGGGATAGACTGAGGGAAGAGCAAGTACAGAACCTTGGGCCTGAAGAGAGCTGGGTATGTGTATAAAATAACCAAGAGACATAGGTGGCTGAAGAGGAGTAAACAAGAGGGCCACCACAGAAGTCAGAGAGGAGTAAGTCCCAGGGTTTAGACTAAGGATTTTGAAAGAGATACAAAGCCAGGGCAGTTTTAAGCAGAGACATAATCTGAAGTAACTTCTATTACAAAGTTTTGCTCTGGTGCTATCCTTGAATAGACTGTAAAAACACCAGGGGAAACACAGGAATATGAAAGTGTAAGATTCAGTAGCGGATTGAATTGTATATTTTAAAATTCCACTATACGGGTGAATGCAAATATTACTCTTATAATCTAATAAATATTTAGTGTAAAAGTCTTGATTTTGTGTGTGTGTGTGTGTGTGTGTGTGTGTGTGTGTGTGTATGTGTGGTACTGGGGATTGAACCCAGGGGCATTCTACCTCTAAGCTACATCTCGAGATCTATTTTATTCTTTATTTGGAAACAGAGTAGCTGAGCTTGGCTATAAACCTGCTATTTTCTTCTCTCAGCCTTCCAAGTACTGGCATTACAAGTGTATGCCACCAGGCCCGGCTCAAAAGTCATGAATTTTGGCTTCATTTATTTGACCTTTTCTTTATTATTTTATAATTGACAATATATATCATGCATATTTATATACATAGTCTTTGTCTTGAGTGATTATTTATGTATATACACATAAATTATATATATAAATGCATATAAATCCTACACATAATAGATTACTACAAAAATAGACTTTAAGCTGGGTGCAGTGGTACACACCTGTAATCATGTACTTGGGAGACCAAAGCAGGATGATTGTAGGTTTGAGGCTCACCTCAGAAATGTAGTGAGACTGTCTCAAAATAAAAACTAAAAAGGGCCGAGCGTATAGCTCAGAGGTAGAATTGCCCCTGGGTTCAATTCCTAGTACCAAAGAAGAAGGAAAAAAAAAAAAAAAAGAAAGATATGAAAAGAAAGAAAAGAAACTTAAGCTAATATCTTTGCTTAATTCCACATTTTTTTCATTCCACAATATTATAACCTGATTTAAGGCTTCTGTAATGCTTTAGGAATGGTATTTTCTAATTTTTTTCATAATGATTAATGATTATGTATTCATGTGCTTGTAAGTATTGGAGAAATGTTCTAAAACATTATATATATTATATATATATGTATATCATATACATATTGCAGTGCTTTTTAAAAACACCTAAGCAGCTACCTTTAAATATGTTTGAATAATTATAAATAATCAATTTGGATCACTTTGGGATAATGATTTAACATGGACTGGTATTCTTTATTGAAAAATTCCACTGACACCACTTGGAAATGGAATTGACGACAGTGTCTACTTTGTCTAAGTACAAGTTTTAGAATCAAGTCCAATTCTACAAAAATCACTGCAGTTATGGTATTATCTATAGTAATGTCATGAGTGTCAGCTAAGATATTTCATTGCTTAATTACACTTTTTATAACAGCAGGTAAAATATTCTCTGTAGTTTTTATAAATATTGCCTCCTTTAGTTAAGAAATAAAAAATCAAATCATCAAATGGAACTCCTTAGGTGACATAATTGTGTGCATCTAATATAATGAAATAGATACCATCTTGATAATAGTCTTAATGTTGTATGTGTGTATGTTTTTTCCTGTGTCATACACCTAAAAATCAAAAGAAAAAGAACTGTTAGATGCCAATTAGGATAACTCAGCTGTATTTTTTCCTAGGGATCCTTATTCAAAAAATAGAAAAAAATGCAATCTTACACAATATATTTCAAAACTATCAGCACTCAGAGTTATTGTTGAATATATTACCTAGGTTTACTTTAGCCTCTAAGATCAGTTATTCCCACTTTTCTTCATTGCTCCAGAACTCTTCATAGTACAACAAATATTACAAAATAAACTCAGGATTGCTGAGTAACTGTTCTCAGGAAAATTAAGTAAAACTGGGTCTATAGTGTGAAAGGACATTTACATTTACCATATTGGGGTCTGCTACATTGAACTATAGAGCTGTGTGTATCACCAAATGATCTCATATTTCTTTCAATTAGATATTTCAACTATTTTTTTTCTAGTTTGGAGACCATTCTTATTTTTTAATGATATCCTCAATGGTCACCAACTTAGGAAGTGTGGAGCCATCTACATCTCTCTGTCGGATGTAGTTTCTATCCGTGCACTCTTCTGAGTTCAAAATGACAAAGGCAGATAGCTTAAGGCAGAGAAAGGACATACAGTGCTTGACATGAGCTCTTTTATACTTCAAGAGTGGAAATAAAATAGTGGAATCATGTAATTTGCTCGCCAAAGGAGGATTTTGTAATTCTCCATGGAACATTATATTGATGTGTCCTGAAGCATTGAAATATGAGTTTCTCCTCGAGTATGGTTTTCCTATAATATATCTTGTAGACTGATTCTCAGAACTGTATGTGCCAATATATACTATAGACCCACCACTTAAATTGGATCAAGGGGATCTTATTTTTTTTAAGCTTTGGGATTTGAGGCCATTTTGTTCTTTTTCATTTTCAGGTTTGATATTTTTGATATATTAAGAAAAGATTGAGAGTGAGGTTTTTTCCTTTCACTTTTCTATGTATACCATATCAACATCCTCTGAGTTATTTTTAAATGTAGTGCATAATATGACAAATGCATTATTATACCTCTTTTACTTACAAGTTATTTCCACATGACAAATATAAAAGAGTGGAACACTAATATTTTTATGCTTTTTTGCACTCAAAAGTATTCATTTTTATTAGCAATGTATCTAGAACCTTTTATTTTTTTTACAAATTATATTTTTAAGATAAAAAAAACATATTGAATTATGAACATTGACCCAGACATATCCTTCCAAATGAAGAAAAGTTAGGATGTGCCATGATATTGCTTTAAAGTGTATTAGTTTTCATGTTTTTCAAATATGTTTTGTATATTCTCTTTGGCTAATAAGTATAGCTTACTGGATACGTTACAAACCAAATAACTCAAATACTCAGATGTCAAGATTTGAGTCTGAATTTAAGAGTTAATATATGCATTCAAATGTTACATGGAAATGTCTAATCCTTTAAGCAAATTTAGTGATTTAACAGAGACTTACTCTGTGTCAAGATGTACTATATAGTAAACTATGAACGATTAAAATATAAAGAAGGATTATCTTTTATTTATATTTTTTTCTTTTGGTATTGGAGATTGAACAAGCCCAAAGGCATGTTACCTCCAAGCTATACCCCCAGCCTTTTATTTATTTTTGTTTATTTTGAAACAGGGTCTCACTAAGTTGCTGAGACTGGCCTTGAGCTTGTTATCCTCCTGTCTCAGCTTCCCAAGTGTTGGAATTACAGGTGCCACTATGCCTGGATAATCTTTTTTGTTCCTGTTAGTTAAGAAAATTGTTACATGCTTTGGAAATACTGCCTCACACATGATTTTCATGAAAGCAGAATGTGAAGGGTACAATAAGAGACCACAGAGTTATAGGGTTTAATGAGATAAAAAGATCCAGCTGTTGGAAATCCATAAAAATTTCATAATTTCATAGACAAGGAGGCACTTTAGATGGTCCTTGAATAACTGGTAGGATTTTAGTGATTTGAAATTAGAAGACAGGCATTTTAGAATAAGGGAAAGTATGAATAAAATAACAAAAATGAGAAGATTGTAGATTTAGTCATAAGGAATAGCCTGAACATTGCCTGAATTTTAGGATTTAAAAAGGTTAATAATGGGAGAAAATACTTTGAAAGTATTTTAAATGTAAATAATTCATGTTAAAGTTGATGGCATTTGGGAATGAGTTGAGAAATGATTCTTTTAGAACTTTTTTTTTTTTTTTTTTTTTGGTGGTACTAGGGATTTAACCCAGGGACATTCTTCTACCTCTGAGCTACACTCCAAGCACTACTTTATTTTTATTTTGAAGCAGAGTCTTGCTGAGTTGATGAGAGTCTCACTACTTGCTAAGGCTCTCCTTGAACCTGTGATCCTCCTGTCTCAGCCTCCCGAGTACTGGAATTATTGGTGCGTGTCACCATGCCTGGCTTGGAGCTTACTTTTTGAGTGTAATCATATTTTGGTTAATGTGACAGTAAGAAATATTTCAATAAAAACTGGATAAAAGGCAATATAAATATTCTAGATGAGAAGCAATGAGAACTTGCAACATGGAATTGGTATCAGAAATGGAAATAAAGAGACACAGTGAATTACTACATACTGCCATTAAAATTTAGGAATTTCCAGTTTTACTACATTTTCTTTTTGGTGGTCATAGTAATTAATAATAATTTTTCTCTTAATCTCAGACTCTTGGTGTGAGAGAGGGGTTTATTTCATAGGTCTCCCACACTCTTCCTGACTATGGGCATTTGCTGCGGCTGGTGTGACCTTCATTGCCATTTCAATTTTTGAGATCAGGTAGAGAGCAGATACTCACACCAGTAGAAGTGTGGACAGGTTCCATGTGTCCTGGTTGCCTACTTGTCTGAGTCCAGTGAAACAGAACACACTCACATGTACCAAGCTACGTGAAGCAGATTTATTGCTTTCAGATATGCAACAAAGGCAAACAAATCCATTATAAGCCAGTTCCCCAAAGCTCAGGAAAGCTGCCCAGGGTGGATGGGATAGTAACTGCATAGACCCCACACAAGTAAGGATTCCCTAGAGCCATCCCACTCTGAGTTATATGAGTCAATGTGAGTCACTGCACAAACAATGAAGGACATTTTGCTTCCAGGGCAGCTCTTTGCCCTGGACCCCTGGGCAGTTCTAGACAGATCCTCTTCAGCACAAGCAGTTGCATACCTTAGTAGGGAGAAGAACAAGGTCTGGGCTATTTCAGGCAGTTCCTCGTTGTCTTTGGATATTGTCTTCCCAGACTATTCTGTAGTCATTGTTATTATTCTGGTTGTTGTTGTTATTATTAGTCTGGTAATGGGATTGGAACCCAAGGATGGTCTACCTCTGAGCTGCACCTCAACCTTATTTCATCTCTTATTTTGAAAAAGAGTCTTGTTAAGTTGTTTAGGGTCTCCCTAAGTTGCTGAGGCTCACTTGAACCTGTGATCCTCCTGAGTACTAGGATTACAGATGTGCACCATGACACAGGCTCTATAATTATTCTTGAGAACTACAAGCAAGAAAATGGAGAGATCTGGGGTGAGTCAAGGCCACCCAGAAAACTTTTATGAGAAGTTCCTTTCCTGATCAGGCTGCCTAATTCCATGATTGTGTCATTTTACAGTAGTGTCATTACATGGTATCCATCATTGTATATCCAGCTATAATCTTTTGTCTTAATTTATCCATATGAACACATTAAGCAACAGAATAGAGGGGGAGAAAAGGATAAAGGAAACTCACATTCTTCCCTTTCCTTAATTTTCTACCTACAGGTTCCAGATAGGTCCAGAATCTATTCAGACTAGTCTCTATTTTTTTTTTTTTTTTTT
>PVLC010011404.1:0-47217 GCA_004027655.1 Graphiurus murinus
CCTTTCCCCAGCAGCTCTTTCAGCCGCGCTCTTTCTATGCGAGAGGTGGAGGCTTTTATAGCTGCACCGGGTCTAAGCCACGAGGTGTCTCATACAGCTCTCACCTGGCCCGGCCACGAGTCGGGCGTGCTGGTGCATGCGCTCTGGCGTGGCACAGCCCTAGGATGTTATTCACCTGCAGCTGCTTCTGGCATTCTGCGAGGCGCCATCTAGAGGCGAGGTCTAGCCCGCGGAACTAGGCCCCCGACACACACACACACACACACACACACACACACACACACACCCCTTTTCTTCATTCTCCTGAGATTCTTAAATCATAATTTTCATTGTGTTGACTTTATGATGTTTCAGAGCAAATCCATGTTGTATATTAAGATGACATTTCCTTTTCTGCACATTTTATTTATTTGTTTGCTTTCCCTGATTGTCTTATTCCCTCAGGTATTGTGTAGCCTTCAAGGCTATGTGTCTCAGACAAAATTCTTATGTTGGAATTAAGGCCTAAAGTAATACAATAGCCATATAATGGAACCAACCTAGGTTTCCATCAACAAATCAGCAGAGAAAGAAAATGTGTATATACACCATGGAGAAAGAACATAAGAAAGAACAAAATTATGACATTTGCAGGAAAATGGATGGAACTGAAGAATATCATACTAAGTGAGGTCAGCCAGAATCAGAAAGTCAAGGATCGTGTGTTTTCTTTCATATGTGGATGCCAAAGAAGAGGGGAAAAAGGAAATAAAAGGGACCTCATGAAAATAGGAGAGAAGCCAAGAGAGTGGTGGAAAGGGATCAGGAAAGGTGGAGGCAAGAGCAAGGGGAAGTACAGGGACACAAAGAGATCAAATAATGTTATGTGCATATATAAATATATTACTATGAATCTCACTATTACATTTACATACATTTATAATGCACCAAAAAAACTTAAAAAAAAAAGATCCAATGTGATAGTATTAAGAGGTGGGTCCTTTCAAAGGTGACTAAGCAATGAGGACTCCACTTTCATGAATGGGATTTGTGCCTTTGAACTTGGGGAAACTAGCCAGGCCTTTTTGCCCTTTGTCCCTTCTATCATGTGAAGACTCAGGGTTCACCCATCCCACCACGTGAGGATTCCACAAAGAGGTATCATGGGGGGCGGATGGGAATTGAGCCCAGAGGCTTTCTACCTTTAAGTTATATATCCCAACCCTTTAATTTTTTTTTATGAATTCAAAACAAGTTCTCACTAAGTTGCTGAGTATCTTCTTAAGTTTCTGAGGCTGGCCTCAAATCTGTGATCCTCCTACCTCAGCCTCCCAAGTACTGGGATTACAGGCATGCACCAAGAAGGTGCATGTCTTTGAAGCAGAGAACAGCCCACACTGCACAATGAATCTGTTAGTCCCTTGATATTGGATTCCCCAGGCTTCAGAACTGTGAGAAAATTTATACCTATTCTTTATAAATTACTCAGGCTAAGGTGTTGTGTTGTGGCAGCAAGAATGGACTAAGACGTCCTCACTAATTCCTCTCTAACACCTCCACCAGGGTATTTTTTCTCAATATGCTTTAACACATCTGGTGAGAATTCCATGATTATTTTTCTACTCAGAAATGTCCCTCCTAAAGCTCTCCCTCCTCTTTTTTTTCCCCACTATGAACTGAAGTCTTCCGATTCTACTCATTCAGTCGTCCTCATTCTTGTGGAACACATTTTCTAGCAGTTTCATTCTTATGGAACACATTTTCTAACAGCTTCTTGATAAAGAGGAGCTAGGAGGTCATTCTTTGAGATTTGCACTTTAGAACACTTATTTTATCCTCATACTTGACGTAGTTTGGCTGCGTATAGAATTCTAGGCTCAAAAACATTTTACCTCAGAATTCTGAATATATGGGTCATGGTCTTTTAACTTTTAATATTGTTGATAAAAAGACCCACACCATATTGAATCTTACTCTATTATATTTCTCTCTCTCTCTCTCTCTCTCTCTCTCTCTCTCTCTCTCTCTCTCTCACACACACACACACACACCTCAGATTTCAGGCTAACTCTGGTATTTTTAAGTCATATGTTCATTATGCTGGGTATTCAGTAAGTCCTTTCAGTCTGGAAACTCATTATTTTAAATTTTTTTAAAATTTGCATTCTTGTTTTTGAAAATGTCCCCTCTAAACATTTTTAATCCAGATTTGGAATTTCCTTTATTTTCTTTTTCTCTTTCATTTTGAACTCATTTCCTAAATATTTTCCTAAAATTTATCATGTAACTTTTTGTTATACTTATTCCTTCTCTCATTTTTAATTTCTGAAATCTTGTTCTCTGAAATTCCTTGCTTTACAAACTTCTATTCTTGTTTTACAAATACAGTATCTTACATCACTATGCATTTTAAACATTGAGATATTTTGGGTTTTTTTTCTATACTCAGCCTTACATTTGTCTTTTCTGAGTTCTTTCTGCTTTGCTTAGTTCAAATTTTGTCTCATATTACAATCTTTCCTGCAGTGTCTGATGTTCTTGGCTGTTAATTTATGTTTAAGAATGAGGCACTCAAATGCTGATTGGAAGCTCTATCATTTTCTTTCCCACTGGTCAACTTTACTATTGAGTGATCAGTTGGGGGTCAGGCTCTGTTGTTAGGAGACCCCAAATGTTGATACCTTTAAATCATTTCTCTTGAGTAGATTACATACTCTGAAGAATCCTTGAAACTCCTGTTCTAGGCAGATAAGCCTGATTAACAGCATTGTGGAAAGGTAAACAGGAGAAAAGAGAGGAGGTCTCTGTTAGTAAATCATCTTTAATTCAACTCCACCTTCAGCATTACCTGGTGGTTCTGAGTCCTAAGACTCTCAGGTACAACCTCTCCAAAAAATAGCTTCATTCCTGTACTGGGAATGCAGACACCTGTGTATGTAGCTTTGGAAAGGGAATCTTATAGGACTTATTCTATGAGTCTAATGCTGAGTGTACATTAATATCACCTGGGGTAGGACATGGTGGCACACGTCTGTCATCCCAGTACTTGGGAGGCCGAGACAGGTTTGTGGCCAGCCTCAGCTACTTAGTGAGGCCCTTTGCAACTTAGTGAGACCCTGTTTCAAAGTAAAGAATAAAAAATAGGGCTGGGGTTGTAGCTCAGAGGTAGAATGCTCCTGGGTTCAATCCCCAGTACCGGAAAATATATATATAAATATATATATTATATATATATTTACATATATTTAATATATATATTATATATATTTATATATATTTAATATATATATATATAATATATATATATATCGCCTGGGGAGAAACTGAGCCTGGACCCTCTCCTGAACCAATTAAATCTGAGTCTCTGGGTCCATACCTGTGTATTCTGAAAATCTCCCACAGAAAACCAATACATTCAGAGGACAAGAACCGTGGGTTCCTTTGATAAGGAACTACTTACTGTTCCTTATCAAAGACCTCCAACCATTTCCTCTGTTACTAGTCATGGTATCTTAGCTGGGCTGCCATAAAACAAAAAAGCAAACAAAAAAAGCAAAATCATAGAATGATGGTACAAACAACGGAAAGTTACTCTCTCATCATTTTTAGAGACTGGAATCCCAAAATCAAAGGTTCCAGTTCATTTGGTTTCTAATTCAAGTTCTCTTCCTGTCTTGCAGGTGGCCACCTTCTGGCCTATTTTTTTTCCCTTCGGTACTGGGGATTGAACCCACGGGCATTCTACCTCTGAGCTACACCTCCAGCCCTATTTTTTATTCTTTATTTTGAAACAGGGTCTCACTAAGTTGTGGAGGGCCTCACTAGGTAGCTGAGGCTGGCTGAGAACTCGGATCATCCTGTCTCAGCCTCCCATATACTGGAATTACAAGCGTGTGCCACCACTTCTGGCTCCTTCTGGCCTCTTCAAGAGAGTTCTTTCTCTAGGACCTCTTCGCAGAAGGAAACAGTGTATCAGATCAGGCGCTCACCCTCATAACCTCATTTAACCTTATTTAGCTCCTAAAGGTCCTATCTCTAAATGCAGTCACATTGGAAATAGGAATTCAACATACGAATTTGAGGTGTGAGGACAATTCACTCCATAGCGCACCGCCTATAATCGCAGACTTCAGAAGAAGCCAGCACCTCTGATTCCTGGTTCTTCCAACAAATCAATCCGCTTCTTTTGGGTTCTTCCCTAGCACAGTCTTAGCTTTCCCTGCAATGCTAAGTCATCTGTCAAATGCCTATTACTTGTCACCTTCCATAAATCTATAGACATTGTTTGTCTTTTTAAAAAATTATCCATGGTCATTTCAGTGGGGTTTGGGAAGGAGTAGAAATAAATGCAAATGTTCGATGTATAAATTTACCTGGCATTCCTCAAGAGTGACATTTCTAAACTGCAATCTTTATTATGATTCTTTCCTAACTAAAATCCTTCAATTTCTCCTTGTGACATACAGAAAGGATTTTGCAAACTTTTTAACTAATGTACCCATCGTAGCAGAAGAGAATTAACATGTGTATTCCCACGTTTCTGGGATATAGTCCAAAAAAGTCAACCACTTACATGAAATTTCTTTGAAATCTCAAGTTTTATTTTTTAAATGTATGCAAATTCTGCCCCTATTCCATAATAGCTCTGTTTATTTTAATATAAGAATATTATTTTAAATTACTTAGCATTTAAGTTGCTTTGCTTTCCTTTCCTTCCCCAGTCTCCAAGTAAAATCGATGCTTTGAAAGACTGATCATGTTAATCTCACTGCTTTGTGTATCCATCAGACACATATTTTAATTTAAGAGGCCTACTTCTTAATATTAAAGTGCCTTATTGTGTTCCCAACACCAAGCATAGTATATAGCCATTAGGAAGTACTTAACAAGTATTTGATGAATGAACTGAGTGGAATGAAATGGAAGGAAGGATATTATTTGAATGGGGAATGGAGGGATACAGCATATCCTGTAGACCATTTAGCTAAGCCAAGTTGCTGAGAGACATAAGTACACTGTCTCTGGGTGGCACCCTGGGCTGGGAGCTTTTCCAAATGTTCTTACAGCTAATCTTTTGCCCTGTCCCTGTATGAGCCTTGTTACTGAAGAAACCTTTCCCCGCCACACTGCTCCTCACTCTCCTTTCCTTATTACCCCTGGAAAAATTAAAGCCATGCTACATGCTCAAGCCCATGCTAGAAGGGGCATTCTTGGAAGAAGGGTTGGTCTTACACTCAGGGAACAGACAGATGCTCCAATTTTAGCATTGCAGGGACAGTCCTCTAACCTAAAGCAATTCCCCAGTGATATCAGAAAGTCTTCCTCCAAACCACTATTGATTCCCTGTACAAAGAGCCCTGGGAGGAATGCCACAGGAAGTCTTTCACAACCCAGGGTGAAGGGATTTAAAAGCAGCTACCTGTCTTCTGGAAATAACAGAGCGATTAGAGGCCACTGAGGAGAGAAGTTCCTACTGGGGTCTGCAGAGGCTTTTCCAACTTCCTATAGTGCCAACAGCCAAGTCCAGTGGTACCAAAAAAAAAAAAAAAAGAAGAAAGAAAAAAATAAGTAGAGAAAAAATTGGTGCTAAATAGTTTCTGGGGAGTGTGAGAGTACTTTTGGTTCTCCTAGTTTTTTTTTTTTTTTCATTTATTGGTGCATTGTCATCATACACCATTATGAGGTACAGGATGGTAGAGGCATACATACACATATCGCTCATTTAGCCCTTCCCAACTTCCCACCCCATTCCCTCCACCCTCCCTCCTTCTTGTGTTCAGCTTAGTGACTGACTTTGAAATGTCTGACTCTTTTAATCATAAATCATGATGAAGTTCAGGTGATAGAGGCATACATGCACACAGCACTCGTTGAGCCCTCCTTCGGTTCCCACCTCATTCCCTCTCCCTCCCCACCTTCCCAGTGCACTGCACTGTGATTGGCACTGATACATTTGTGTCTGTACATCATGTCCATCGAAGTCTTTCTGAGTCTTTGATGTTAGACCCATAATTGGGGTACAGTAGGCCCTCTGTACAACATTGATGGCTCTTGTATTTAACCAACTGTGGATCAAAAATATTCAGAAAAACAGTATGTGTGTACTGAACAAGTACAGACTTTTTAATTATTATTCCCTAAACAGTACAGTATAGCAACTATTTATATACCTTTTACATTGCATCAGGTATGATGTGTAATAATCTAGAGATGATTTAAAGTGTATTGTGGAGACGGGCATGCTGGCGCATGCTTGTAATCCCAGCATTCGGGAGGCGGAGACCGGAGGATCTGGGTTCGTGGCCAGCCTCAGCTACCTAGTGAGGCACTCCGCAACTTAGTGAGACTTGGTTTCAAAATAAAGAATAAAAAATAGGGCTGGGGGTATAGCTTGGAGGTAGAATGCCCCTGAGTTCAATCCCCAGTACCGCAAAAAAATAAACAAATAAAAAATAAAGTGTATGGTGTGCACAGGTTATATGCAAATGCTACGCCATTTTATATGAGGGGCTTGACGATCCAGAGATTTTGGTATTGACAGGGAAGTCCCGGATACACAGGGATCCCTGTACAGGCAAATAGCTCTAGAGCATTCTCTCGCCTTTTTCTCCTTTCAATTTCTTTTCATATCTGACCCTTCCTCTCATTAAAACCCTAAATGCCAAAGAAATATGAGAGAGATTAAGTTAATCAGTGGGAGGAAAACATTCCAAGTTTTTTGGGTAGAGTTTCTGTAATTAGAGTCCATGGTAGAAAAGGAAATGATATTTTTAATGAAAATCTTTAGAGGTGATAATAATACAGAACGTACATTAACTCATTCAACCCTCACAATGCTATAGGCAGGAATGGCATCCGTCCCATTTTACAGATAGAAAACCAGAAGTCACATAGATAGTCAATGTCAGAGCTGAGTGTGGACCTAGACTGGGCCTGGTTCCAGTGTAGGGGTCTTCCCATTACTTACCTCCTGAAGCAGAAGTGTAGTATCTATCTCAACAGTTCCCAGCCTCGAATATTTCACATGCCAAGAAAATTTCAAAATAATTTGGGGGAGGGTAGATCAACGCAGGAATGCCAAGTTTACATTTTGCCAAATAAGCACATTAAAAATAAATCCTATTATCACTATATCTCCTTTTTTTTTTTTTCTAAATGACTTGTTAACACCACAAAATGAGAAGAAAATCATCTCAGGATAAAAGCAGAATAAATTTAGACTTATGAAAACAGTATGTTCCCCTTCTTTTCCCCATTTTGCTGAAGACCAGTGGGAACTATCTGGGACATGCTGGGATCCTTTTATAGCATCTGAAGCCACAGATCAGCCCGCTGGATTTCTGTTTCCTCAAGACCCAGAGCTGAATCTCTAGGCCCACTAGGAGCAAGGGTGGGAGACACAGACCCTGCGCTTCAATCCTGGGAACATTCCAAGGAGGGACAGCCTGCATGCGCCCCTCGCCAAAGCATCCCCATCCTGATCAGACTTCCCACGCTCCCTGCAACTCAGAATCTTCTCGGGCCAAGAGCAGCCAGTGTGTGGGGGGAGGTGGGCAAGGCAATGTCGAGAGAGAAGCCAAATCAATGAAGCCAGTGTTCTGAGTAGGCTGCAGAGATCAAAGGTCTAGAAAAGAAATGGGGTAGTTAATTGCCCAAGACAGAGGAGGACAAACACAATTTGCTCAAGGTGATGGAAAAACTGGGGCTTGACGTTCTCATATTTGGCGTTTATTCCTTCTTCATTTCTACTCTCATTAACAAGAATTCATTCAGCCACTGAATAGTTAAAGGCGAGGCTCTGGTTCTCACTGTTTTACTTCCTAAGTCTTTCTCACATTTTCCCCAGCTGCTTCCCTAACTCTGACTCCCATCAGCTCTTTGGTAGACCGCTGGAATAGCTTTGCCCCGTGTTCCCATGACACACCTCTCCTCCTCTGGACCGAGCTTTCTGACATGAAAATCTGAGCATGGCATCCTCTGATTCATTTCCTCCTTTCAATGTTGCCTCACTTGTCACCTTATTTATTTATTTATTTATTTATTTATTTATTTATTTATTTATTTATTTATTTGCAGTACTAGGGATTGAACCCGGGGGCATTCTACCTGCAAGCTATACCCCCATCCCTATTTTTTATTCTTTCTTTTTTTTTTTTTTTTTTTTTTTTTTTTTTTTTTTTTTTTTTTTTTTTTTTTTTTTTTTTTTTTTTTTTTTTTTTTTTTTGCGGTACTGGGGATTGAACTCAGGGCCGTTCTACCTCCGAGCTATACCCCCAGCCCTATTTTTTATTCTTTATTTTGAAACTGAGTCTCACTAAGTTGCAAAGTGCCTCACTAGGTAGCTTATTCTTTATTTTGAAACAGGGTCTCACTAAGTTGCGGAGTGCCTCACTAGGTAGCTGAGGCTGGCCGCGAACCCAGATCCTCCAGTCTCCGCCTCCCAAATGCTGGTATTACAAGCGTGTGCCACCACATCTGGCCTCACTTGTCACCAAGTGAATCAAGTTGGAGCCCCCAGCACAGCGCCCATAGCATCTCCATCATATACACACGCCAACACTGTCCCAACACAAGCACACATGCAGATACAGAAACATGGCCCCAACACACAGATGCACAAACATACACACAGCAAAACTGTCCCAACATACACGTATACACACACAGGACATGATCTCAACACGCAGATGACCACACTGAGGTCACAACATCCTGCGCAACTCCCCCGCCTCAAATGCAGTTCTCCAGAAACATGGACCTCCCTCAAGATCACTGGACAAGTACCACGGGGCCTTCACTCATGCTCTCCCCTATGTAGACTGCCCTCCTCCCTCTCCACCTAATTCCCTTCTACCCTTTCAGGCCTCACTAAGGTCTCAGCTTCTCAACAAACCACGCTAAGATCATCCCCTGACCACTGCCTCTAACCTAGGCTGACTCACGTGGATATGCGCACATGCCTCTTTCGTGACAGTCACTGCGCTGCACTGAAATTCCGTTTCCATTGCTTCCCTCTTGGGGACAAGGTCATGTCGTATTTACATTTGTATTCTCAAGGTCAGCACCACACGTGGCATAGAGCAGGGATTTAAATAGCTTTTTTTTTTTTTTTTTAACTGTGTTCTTGAATATAGAGAACCAGATGAGACGTGGTCTCTGTCCTCAAGAGCTTGTAAGTTAGCTGAAGAGATGACACTCACAGGTATAAGACAATCCTGTGCTGGACTCAAGCCCACTTGGAGCTACAACACATGGTACAGTACAGCCCAGAAATTAGAAAAAGAAAACAATATGAACTGGCCTTGCTAAGAAAGGTCACATGGAGGACAGGAGATGAGGAAAAACACCGAGGACACCTCCTCGGACCCCCTGGGACTAGCTCTTTCTCACCCTACTCCCCTGCACCTTGCCCAGGCCTCTGCCAGGCTGGCCTCAAATCCCCAAATCCTCAACCAAGTTAAGAGGAAGCAAAATTCAACAGCATCAGCAAGCTCCGTGCATACATTTCAACGCACAAGAATTTTGGGAAGGCCAGGTTAGGTAAGTGTGAAAAATCTTTCGATTACTGTCGCTGGCAATTTTTAAAGAGAGGGACTGCTGTGTTCATCTGCAGGCGGCCAGGAGAGGTGCAACTGGCTGGGAGGGAGGCTGGCGGGTGGAGAGCAGCTCTGAGGGAGGGCCTGTGAGAAGTGCTTCTGACTGAATTCTCAGGGTCTAGGGCATCAGACCCTTTTGACGTCCTCTCTAGAGTTTGCTGATGGGCAGAGGGAGGTATGAGGAAAGATGTCTACCATGTCTTGCAATAAAGATGGTGCTATGGTTTGGATCCGGTTTGTGTGTGTCCCCCAAGCCTTCATGTGTTGAAATATAATCCTCATTATGAAGAATTATGAGTATGGAAACTCAGTTCAACTGGGGTATTTACAGATAGGGCTTTGGGAAGTGATTAGGATTAGATAAATCCACTAGGGTGAGGCCCCGTAATGGGATGCTGGTAGCTTTATAAGACGGGAGAGAGAGAGACCAAACACACACACACACACACACACACACACACACACACACACACACACACTCTCTCTCTCCCTGTCTCCCCTCATGGTACCCTGCCCCACCTTAGACTGGACTCTTGTAGGACAATGCCAGAAAGAAGGCCATTGTCAAATGTGGGTCTTCCACCTTGAACCAGAATGATGAACTAAAACTAATTTTTCTTTTTTATAATCTAGCCAGTCTGCAGTATTGTGTTCTAAGCAATAGGAAATGGGACTAATATAGATGGGAAATGAAGGCAATAAACCTCCATCTCGATGCCTCAGATCTTAGACCCAGATCAGCCCAGCTCTGCCCAAGAACTCCAAGCACACCAGAGGCTTCGTAGCCAGAAAGCAGGGGGAGCTCTTCAGAAGAGAGAACTGATGAAGGAAACGCTTCCATGGACATTATGCAGGTATGTCAGAATATCAATGCCAGTCTCAATATCATGTACGGGGCAGGGAGGGAGTGGGGAGGGAGCTGGGGGAAAGCCCACCAAGTGCCATGTGCATGTATGCTACTCCTAACTACTCGTGAGACTATAATGCACCAATAAATGTATAAAAGTAAATAAAAGGAATGGTCCCCAGGAGCTGTGAGTCCAGAAGCTCACAGAGGTATAGGTTCTGGGAATTGGTGGACCAAGAGAAACCTGGTAGAGTAGAAGTGAGAAGAGGATACAGAGGCAAGGAGGGAAGCCAGGGGCGAACAGCCTCCACCCCTCGTATATGGGTTGGGGAAATACCTTTGAGTCTGATGCTCTAGGTGTGGAGCTTCTGGGAATGGGTCTTCGAGGAATTTGTGAACTTCAGAGACCAGACCAAGGAATCTCGCCGCAGCAGTACTGGCTGCTGCCACACACCCTCACCTCACTCCATGGTTGCTGTGCAAATGTCCAAAGGTCCTGATGCAAGTGGGCTTCACAGTAAGGCCATCGCTGGCTCAGGGAGCAGCAACAAGTCACCTAGCAAAACCCTGGCCTGGCTGTTGCCTTTCCAGATTCACTTCAAGCCTTAGTCTAGGGTCTGATTTGACATGATGTCACCACACATGCTTGACCACTGCACCCCAACAAGGGGGCCTTCTCTGAGCAGAGAAAGGACTTCTTAGCCTATCGGCTCCCTGTGACTCATTCTCTTCCAGAAACGCAAGTGACTTCAGGCACTGAATCATTCAGTTCTCCCTGGGGAACACCCGCCAGATACCAAAGCCTTGGTTGGGAAGAAGGTGAGAATAATCCTGCTCCATCTAGCATCCTTACCTGCATCTCCTCCTTCCCAGGAAGCTGTTACCTGGATCCTTTTTGTTATTGTTTGATGCAGAAAAGCAGTCCTCTGTAGAAATGCCTAGAATGACAGAGATGAGTGAGAGAGTGTAGAGATAGATGGTTCTACAAGTCCATTCCCAAAGAGCCTTTTAATCATATCTCTCTGTCTCTCTGTCTCTCTGTCTCTCTCTCTCTGTCTCTTTCTCTCTCTCTCTCTCCACACACACACACACACACACACACACACACACACACACAGAGTCTATATGCACAATCCTTCCTCCGCCTTGGGTGTAAAAAGGATGAATTACCTCCTTGATCTCAACATGACGGCCCCTGTCCAAGTGCCCCTCACCTGCTGGGTACATAATTGAAGTGTGGTCTCTGAGTCTGCAGCTGTCACGGAGCAATTGACAAAGAGACAGAAGCTCCGGCGCATGCCAGGCTCTCCTGGGCTTCCTTGAGCACACAGGAATGCAATTTTCCACACCCTGAACAAGGGGACGGCCCGACAGCATTCTCAACCCTGGAAGTGCCCTTTGACTGATCCCCAGTACTGAAAAAAAAAAATAGCAAAGATGCCCCTAGACTTGCTTTAGGCTGCCCCTCACCTTTGTTCTAGCCTAAGAAGATTCTGGAAGGCTGCTAAGCAGAAGTGAGGCCTGGCTTCCCAGTCTCCAAGAGACCCCCAGGAGCCTTAATATTGGCCTGTCCTGAACCTCAATTCCCTCACTTGTATTACAGCTCCTCTGGCAGCAAATAAATAGAAATAAAAAAGGCACTCCCCTAAACCATGAGGGCTGGGTCTCATCTCCTCCCCTTGCCTCTACCGCCCCTTTTCCTACAGGCTGAGTACCAGGGCTTCCCTCCCCCACCTCTGTCCAGATCCTCAACCAATCCTAAGCGACACAGGAAGCTTATAAGGTGGCTAAGTCTCTTTTCTCTGACATAGTTCTCTACCTTGGTCTCAATCCCTAAATCCCAAAATGGGTACCAAGCAGAGATTCACCTGGCCTCCTTCAGTCCTGGAGTATGTCTGGAGCCCTAGTGGTCAGCTGGTTTCTGCTGTCATCTACAGTAGCACTTCCTGACTCCGATTGACAAGGGCCCAGCCTGCAGCTCATGCCCACCAGAACCCAGCCTCTGTGCTCCCACGATGGAGGGTCACGGCCAGCCCAGAGCCTCCTCCCTGCCTATCCCAGAAAGGAGACTACAGCTCAGTTTCCTCATCTGTGTTCCTCGGTGTGCCAGGCATGACCCTGGCCCCTCCCTGCCCACCCATGGCATCATGAGCAGATCAACATTCATCATGGCATGTCTAAACCCAGGCCAGTCGAGATGCTAAATGAGGGGATCTAGGTAAAACTGCCAGTGAGAGCGCTGAGCATTGGTACTCATGGCATAGCCACTGTCTTTGGACCTTTCTGCTTTTTTTTATTATTAATTGTTATTTTACGGTATTGGGTATTGAACCCAGGGACATTCTACCTCCAAGATACACCCTCAGGCTGATTTTATTTACTTTTTTGTTTCTTTGTTTTGAAACAGGGTCTCACTAGGTTGCTGAGAGTCTCACTACATTGTTGAGGCTGTCCTCAAACCTGAGATCCGCCTGTCTCAGTCTCCCAAGTACTGGGGTTTCAGGTGTGCACCACCATACTCAGCTCATTTTTGTTTCTTTTGCCCCAGTAATGTGAAAGTGGAACAAGATGCTGTGGTGTGTGCATAATTGGAATGTCTCAGCCCATGGGATCAAATGCGCATTGACATTCAGTGCACAAATAGCCATGCCTCTGAGCCCTGACCTGCCATGGGGCATCTCATCTTTTCCAAGCTCCCAAAGATTCCTAAGGCCCTTGGAAATTGCATTCCTGTGTCCAGTACTTCCCAGTCCCAGGAGGCAACCCTAACATCATGCTCTATAGGGTTGACGTCCCAGAGTAGTAAACCTGCTGCATCCAGGTCCTTATTAAAGTTCACCATAGGGAGGATGAACTGAATGCAGCCTACATGGCGTCATGCCTACAGACCTTGACGTTAATCAAGGACACTGACGCCACAGTGCCACTGCAGTGCTGAGATTCGATTCTGATCCGTCCCCCAAATTCTGGGCACCCGGGACGAGGCCTTACCCTTATGTATGTGCAGTGATGGTTCTGAGCCCTGGGCCTTTTGTGTTCATTTTGTACAGCAGGGTAGCCTATGCCTCTGTTTCAATGTCCAACCCAAGAAAAAGATCAAGCCTCGTGGAAACTTAATTTTTTTTTGTATGCAGAAATGCTTCCATTTTCCTGAAAATAACTTTCAACTTTTCCTACCTCCTCACCAACATTTGTAGATATACACTAATATCATTACTTATATAAAAGAAAGCAAAAATTCAGCAAATAAAATGAAATGTTTGCCATTCAGCCTCTCCTGCACCCTCTAAGACCCCCAAGAACCATCACACTCTGCCCCCACCATCATCATAAAAAGATTCCTAACATAAATGTTTATCATTTCAGTTTTTACCTCTAGATTGAGCCAACACTGCCCTCCCAGGTTCCCTGGATACTGCTCTCCACACCAAAGGGCCCATTCAAGAGGTCTTACGAGCAAAGGACAAATCTTAAAAAATTATTAAATTTTTCATCTCTCAATAGGAAAAATGCATGCAATTTTCCAATGACAAATATTCTGTCTTCTATATATCAAATTGCAGAAGTCTTATGGCCAAGGCACCCAGTTCCAGGGGACACTTGTGAATTTCCAGACTATGGGTCAGACTTGTGGGTAGAAAGGACCCTGCAGAAGAGATCCAGACCCAGCTCTGCCTCTGACTAGCTTTGAATAAGAGCTTGCCCATCTTCCTCATCTGTGATTTGAGAGTACTTGGCTAGATTTTTAAGCATCGCCCAGCTCTGACATTCTAGCATTGCACTGTCATTCATGATTAGTAATTATGACCAAGACAGGATTTGGTCTTGACACCAGTGCCTGAAGCACATATGGGAGATCTCTGGCATTGTTTCCCAACGCAGAAACTATGCTCAGCTCTTGGAGAGGATCATAAAAAGATGTCGGTGAGACAACAAACATTCGTGGAGCATCTACTTCATGCCAGACCATATGCTAGGTGCTAGGGAGCAACAGAGATTGTATTAGTCAGTTTCCCACCACTATAGCAAAATAGCTAAGATAATTAACTTATGAAGGGAAAAGACTTCCTTGAATTTATAGTTTCAGTGATTTTATTTTTTTTGTTTGTTTGTTTTTGCGGTATTGGGGATTGAACTCAGGGGCATTCTACCTCTGAGCTATACCCCCGGCCCTGTTTTTTATTCTTTATTTTGAAACCAAATCTCACTAAGTTGCAGAGTGCCTCACTAGGTAGCTGAGGCTGGCCACGAACCTGGACCCTCCGGCCTCAGCCTCCCAAATGCTGGGATTACAAGTGTGCGCCACCACGCCCAGCTTAGTTTCAGTGATTTTAGTCCATGACTTAGTGGACCATTGCTTCTAGGCCTATAGCAAGGTGGCACGTCACGGCAGGAGTGTGTAGCAGAGCAAAACCACTTATAAGATGATCCAGGGAGCAAAGAGCATGGAGGGAAGGCTGGGGTCTCACTATGCCCTCCAGGAGGACACCCCCAATGACCTAAAGACCTCTTTTTAGGCCCCACTTTTATCATTTCCCAATAATGCCACCCTAGAACCAAGTCTTTAATAGATAAGTGTTGGAGGGACCTTCAAGATACAAACTATAACAGTGATCAAGGAAGACATGATCATCATGGAACTGGCTGGCAGCTAGGGCTGCCATAACAAATATGGTGGCGTCAACAACAGAGCCTAATTTTCTCATGATTCTGGTGGTTGGAAGTACAAGGACAGGTGAGGACACTTTGGTTGCTCCTGAGGACTCTCTTCTTGGCTTATAGATCGCCATTTGCTGTGTCCTCACAAGGACTCTCCTCTGAGAAACACGTCCTTGGTGTCTCTTCCTCTTCTTTATTTGTTTCTTTTTTATTTTTTAACAGTGTATTATAATTACATATAGTATTGGGATCTTCCTCTTTTTATAAGGATATTAGTCCAGTTGGATTATGGCTCATCCATATGACTTCATTTAACCTTAACCATCTCTCTAAGGGCCTTATCTTAAAATACAGTGGCATCGTGGGCGAGGGTTTCAGCATATGAATCAGGAGGGGGTGACCGAATTCAGGCGTCCTGTGAAGCATTTTGTTGTTATTCTACAAGAAAATATTGAAATAATACTGCCTTTCAAATGATAAAAATTTACTTTGCTTGCTAACATCAAATGAAGACTCTGCTCTTCTGTTTCCTTTAGGCATAAACGTTTTGTTTCAGTACCAAATCAGAGTGACTCTATTCTAAAGGTGTTTTAATTCACTATTTCCACTGCTGTGACCAAAATACCTGACCTGAACAATATAGAGGAGGAAAGGTTTATTTGGCTCATGGTGTCAGGGGTGCAGTCCCTCCATAGTCAGTTGACTCTAAGGGAGACATCATACCAGCACTGCTTGTGACAAAGGACGGCAGCTCATTTCAGTGGTAACTGGAAGCAACCAGGGACAGACATAGCCCTCAAGACCACGGCCCAGCAGCCCACCTCCCCTGCCATACCCCACCCACCTCCCTAAGTTACCGCCCAGTAAATCCACTCAAAGTAGCAGCCCTTCAGTGTATTCGATGATTTCACCTCAGAACATTTTTGCATTGCCAATACCTGAGCTTTCCAGGGAACATTCTATATTCAGACCATAACAGAAAGTATTGTAGATGTCATTTAAACGCCACACATGTAATGTCAATCATGTACCTAACTTAATTGCGGGATGGCAGTATGAATGACCATGACCAAATCTGTGGTTGCTCAGACAATGAAGACGGCAGTCAAGACCTCTGTCTGGCTCACACTGTAAGGCAGCTCTTAGTGTAAGACACACCCCAGTTTCAGAAATGCTGCTGAATGTAGAGGAAAGTGGGTGTTCCATGAAACAAGGTAAAAATAAATGCAATTAGGATAGGATGTCTATGTAGTTACTGTGCTGTTTGAGTTTTTAACAAATTCATTTCTAGTTTTTTGTTTTTGTTTGTTTTGTGGTACTGGGGATTGAACTCAGGGGCATTCTACCTCGGATCTACACCCCAGTCCTATTTTTTATTCTTTATTTTGAAACAGGGTCTCACTAAGTTGCGGAGGGCCTCAGTAAGTAGCTGGGGCTGGCCGCGAACCCACGATCCTCCTGTCTCAGCCTCCCAAGTACTGGGATTACAAGCATGCGCCACCACACCCAGCACAAATTCTTTTCTATATGCTAAACAATTTGCAAAATGCATCAAAGAAGGAATTTACTCAAGATTTCAATGAAAATTTTCAGTGATTCATTTGAAGCAATTTCTTTCTTTAATTTTCTAGGTAATAAGCCCTTTGCTATATGGAATGGTTATAACCAAATGTATCTAAAATGATGCTGGGTATGTCGAAAGCCAACATTTCTATAATTAAAGATAGTAAATTATGATTAAATTCCTTCTCTGTTCCATCGTGCAAATTGTTTATATAATATATAGAAGTGAAATTATTAAAATTCCAATCTGCCTGAGGACATTCAGGCCACCCTATATGGTGTTAAGTGATTGATTACAGGTATACAGAGTGCTGTGAGGATGAAGAGAACTGGCCTGAGATAGGATTTCTCAAGCTGAGAGCTGGAAGGCGAGTTGGAGACAGCCAGGGAAGCGTATTCCAAGAAAGAATGGCATACACAGAGGTCTAGAGGGAGGAAGGAGGAGGCTGAAGACTTGGAGCTGAGGGTGAGGGCAGAAGGGCATGGCAGGAGGCGCCGTGGAGATGCAGGCAGAGAGCTGGTTGCTACCACCTTGGGCCACGGCTAGACACATCACAGGATGCGGGGAGGTCATCCATTTTCTACAATAGCAAAGATTACATATAATCTAAATGTTTTCTCAATAAGGGCCTGGCTATATAAACTTTGACCATTCAAACAAGAATTTCTAGAAATTTAAAAAAAAAAAAAGGAAGGAGGACATCTTCATCCATTGGTGTATAGTGATCTCCAGGATATATGAAAGGATGGATGGAAAAAGTGCTAGATAGAAAGCGGTGGATGTAAAACAGTAAGTATAAAGTGATATAATGTATGTTTCAAAGGAAATATTGATTTATACTTGCTTATACGTCCTAGACTATTTCTGGGGGGATACACAAAAATCTAGAAATTCTGGTAACCTCCAGAGAAGGACATCAGGTGGCTGGGGACAGGGGTGGGAGGGACAATTTCAGTGGTCTACCCTTTGGATTCATTTCAGTCTTAAATCTTGAGAAATGTATTTCTATTAGAAGGAAGTGAAAAAAAGAAGAAGGAAGAGGAGGAAGAGGAGGTTTTATGAATAGGGGAAGCTCATTTGGAGCTGTGGCTCTTGTTGGAAAGAAATGTGTGGACAAATAATACTGGAGGACCTCCATGTGCTTTCAGGAGTTTGTCTGCCTAATATATTATTCTTCTGTTATCTCACGTGTGGATGCTGTTTGAGAAAGATCACAAACTCCTCGAGGGCAGGGACCTTATATGCAAGTTCAGAGTCCCAGGGCCTAGCACATGCTAGACACAGCCAACAGCAAAGGCGTCTTCATTCCAGTTGCCAGAGTTGCTGGCTCATCTCCCTCACTACAAAACAACCCCTGGAGTCTGCCCCAAACCCAGATGCAGCATAGATGAGCTGAGGGACTTCTCCAGTCATGCCAGCCCAGCCTCAGAACCAGAGCTACACATCCTTCTTAGATTTTTTCCCCCTGTGGTTAAAACAACTCTCACAAACAGCAAAGGAAAGGATCCACAAGCTGAAGGCTCACAATCCACTAGTGAGTTGTGAAATCAACTTAGTGGGTCCAATGTGCCTTTAAAAAGAGAATGGAAGTTTGTTGTTGTTTCTTTTAATCACAATGTTTTACATGCTAATAAGGGTAAAATATATCTCTTACTGTAGGGTTGCAGCTGAAAGTATCTGAAAGCCTGTGGTTCAGAGGAGTGAGTGAGTGAAAGTTAAGTGGGGTTCACATCCCACCTCTATGATTTTTCCTCCCTGAGGAGTCACTTAACCTCCTCCACTGGTGAAATTGAGACAGTAGCGATGCGTACCTCCTGGGATGATCATCAAGTGCTTAGCACAACACTTGAGAGGTAGTTACTATTGCCAGGTGTGGTGGTGCACACGTGTAATCCTAGTACTTGGGAGACTGAGACAGAAGGATCAAAAGTTAGAGGCCAGCCTCAGCAACTTAGTGAGACGATGTTTCATAATAAAAATGAAAAGGGATGGGAGTATAGCTCAGAGGTATAATGATCCTGGGTTCAAAAAGAAGGAAAGAAGGAAGGAAGGAAGGAAGGAAGGAAGGAAGGAAGGAAGGAAGGAAGGAAGGAAGGAAGGAAACTATTATTATCATAGCCATGAAATACTCCCTTCAGCTTTGCCAGTCACCCTGGTCCAGATACAGGCCACAGCCCAGGGCCAGACCTGGCTGAGATAAAGCACATGGTGTTCTGAGGAAGGGCCACCCCCTGGCTTCCCCAGAGCCCTGCTGACCTGCTGCTGCTCCTCAGCCTCCTCTCAGCCAGCTACCCAGGCAGCAACAGGCTCCACAGCATCTTGCCTCTTCTCCATCAGGGGGACATGTGACCACAAGAGCACATCTCAGTTCAGTGGAGAGCATTATTGTGAATTGGTTCTGAGAATTATTGAGAATTGGTTCTGCGTTTCCTTACATGACAAAAATACCAAAGCCCACTTCCCTTCCTTTTGCACTTACCAAACAGCCATCAATCCTGTGTGCCCACCCAAGGCACGGGGAAGGAGAGGCAGGCATAGCAACCGAGAGTCTAGGGATGCTGGGGGACCATAAGATGCTTCTGTTGGGTAAAGACCACACCCAATGCCTTTGGGCTGGTAACCACTGGGATGCTCTTGGCCGCATGTGGCTTGGCTTGCAGAACTGAGCGTAGGACCCAAGGGTGACCCACCTGTTGCTAAGGACTCTGATAAGGAATCTACACCAGCACCAGGTACCAGGTCTCAAGCAGCTGTTTTCTTTGCCATCATTTCATGTCCCACTCTCTGTACAAATACTTAGAGAATGTGCTGGGTAGCTTAGGCTGCTATCACAAAACCCCATAGACAGGGTGGCTTTGACAACAGATATTTATTTCTCGCAGTTCTGGAGGCTGAGAGATCTAGGGTCAAGGTGTCAAAAGAAATAGTTCCTGGTAAGGGCTCTTCCTGCTTTTGGATAGCCACCTTGTCACTGTGTCTTCACAGAGTGGCTTCAGAGTTCTGGTGTCTCTTCCTCTTCTTCTAAGGACACTAATTTCATCATGTGGACCCTACCCTCTCATGACTTCATCTAAACTTAATTATCTCCTTGCAGGCTAAGACTTCAGCATATGCATTCCGCAGGGAACACAAGCAGTTAGTCTATAACAGAGAAGAATAAGGCAGAGACTCTCCATGTGTGCAGGCTCTAGACGGACAAAAACTTTGGTGGGTCTGATCCTTTAGCTACATCCTCATGACCCAGCCCCAGAGAGTTCCTCGCTCTTCCTGGGAGAAAAATACCAAGAGAGCTAGCAGAGGAGACATACTGTGCTCTCTGAAGCTTGTCACCTTAATGGCCTGATGGAATGAGGGTGGCAGAGATAGATCAGGATAATATCGCAGATTACTTACTGGATTGCCATTATCATTAACAGCCTTAATTAGTCTATAATATACTGTACCTCAGCAGCAAGTGCCACCGTTAGAAATGGAAATCAGACCAGCAGGGGGATACAGAAGTCCATGGCCCCTTAGATCTACACAGAAGGCTTAGTCCGACATTGGAATTCAAGGCACTCACTCAAGTACAAAACTGAGACCTGAGTTTCTAGGCACGCCTGTGCTTCTAGGTGCTCATTTACTCTCTGTTTTAGCCCCTGTTCTCTCCCACCCCTCTGACCAGTTAGTCCAACTTCTACTCCTTTTACTTGCCTCAAGGACAGTGCCATCCTGCATGTCATTTCACTTAATATTTTTCCAAAGCATGTTTATATTTATTCTGTGCTTACAGTAACTCTGTGGGGCCAGGAGGCGCGCATCTTATGGGTAGAGGAAATTGAGATGTGGAGTCATTAAATCAGTGAAACTTAGGACCTAATTCCCAGTCCACTATCTGTTTTGCAGTCACACATACACACACACTCACACATACACTCATGTATGCACACTCAGACACACTCATGCATATACTCACACATATACTCATGAACACACTCATATGTTTTCACATATACACTAATATGCATACACTCATCCACATACACTTATGCATACACACACACTCGTGCAAACACACAAATATTTACATACACATGCACACATACAAACTGTTCTTCTGATCATAGACTTGCTTTCCATTTCCAATGGTATCAAATAGTTCTTAATTATTGAGGTGACTAACTTGCCCTTATCCAACTCTTAGCAATTTTTCAGTGACACAAAATATAGGATTTGGCTATTTCCTATGGGGCCTCAGCCAAAGGACATTATTACGAGGTGGTGCTCACACATTCTTTTGCCTTCACACTCTCAAGAACACTGCTCAATAGTCCCATTGATTCTTAATGGAGGGCTTCTCCACCCCATCATTTTCCTATATTTGGGGGAATGAAAGCAGCACATTCAAAGTTTGGGTCCCTATGATTGTCCCTCCTTGATCCTTCTCAATAGGAAAAAGCACTAACCTGATTGAGTTGTGTCCCCAAACACTGACAGGGGCATGGGTAAGGGCACTGTCATTCACATGGTAGGTCCACTCGGCTTGTACCCCCAAACCCCATTGCCCCAGTCTAATCATGTGAAAATAGAATATTATGGTAATACAGGCATATTCATGTTTGTAGCAGCACAATTCATAATAGCCAAATTATGGAACCAACCCAGGTGTCCATCAATGGAGCACAAAATTATGGGATATATACACAATGGAATTCTACTTAGCAATAAAGAAGAATCAAATTATGTCATTTGCAGGAAAATGGATGGACCTGCAGAACATTATGTTAAGTGAGACTAAACAGTCAAAAAATGAAGGGTCATATGTTTTCTCTCATATGCAGAAGCTGGGAAGTAATCAGGATACAAGAGAGACTTTACATAACAGAGGAGAAGCCTCAGTGGAACCAGAGAGGTGGTCTAGGGGAGGGGAGAGGGCATAGAGGGAGAATTAATGAACACTTCCTTTTACATTTTGTACATACGTGAAAACACCAGAGCCAATATCAATGTGTTGTGTGGGGAAGGGGTGGAGGGAGGGAACTGGGGGAAAGCTCCTCAAGCGTTGTGTGCATGTATGTCATGATCACTGTCAACTACATTATGATGTGAGACTATAATGAAAGTATTTTTTTAAAAGAAGAAAAATAAAGCATTTCCAAGAAAAAAAAAAAAAAAAGAAAGAAAAGATATGCAGACCCAAACTGAGGCAGTTTTACGAAACAGATGACCAGTATTCTTTTGTGTGTGTGTGTGTGTGTGTGTGTGTGTGTGTGTGTGTGTGTGTGTGTTACTGGGGATTGAACTTAGGGGCATTCTCCCTCCAAGCTATACCCCCAGCCCTATTTTTGTTCTTTATTTTTAAACAAGGTCTCACTAAGTTGCAGAGTGCCTCACTAGGTAGCTGAGGCTGGCCGCGAACTAGGATCCTCCAGTCTCAGCCTCCCAAGTACTAGGATTACAAGCATGCCACCACGCCTGGCACCAGTACTCTTCTAAAATGTCAAGGCCATGAAAAACAAAGGAAAACTGGAAAGCCATCACTGACTAGAGGAGACTCAGCAAACTTGACAACTAAACGATGCAGGACCCTGGGTCCTGGGATGGAGAAGTATGTGAATAGAAGAGATAATATCTGAATGAAGTCTCTACTTTGATTAAATAGTTTTATACTGATGTTAACTTCTCTTCTCTGACAACGGTTTGATGAGTATGCAGGTTAAGTGAGGCTGGGTAACATACAGGAAATTTTCTGTACTGTCTTGGCAACTTTTCTATAAATCTAAAACGATTTCCAAATAAAATGCTTATCTAAAAGAAGGCAGTTCCAGACCATATTCACAGAAATCAGCATATTACATGTTCATTGGGCCTCGTGAAGCTGATGATTACATATGACGCGAGCATGCCAAGAACACATACATGGGAGCCTAGCCTGGTGTTAATTGCTCAGAGAGAGTGTGTGCCACAGTTGCACACTTGCTGGTACTATTTCTTGGCTACAGACATGCCAAATAAATGCAGGGTTACAACCTTCCAAATCAATGACATGTTAATAAATAGTTTATACATATACATACACACAGGGAAACACACACGTACACACAGATGGCAGAAAGAGCTTTATCCTAAGCTCCATGTAAAAATGAGCTATGCTAGCAGAACAAATTGATATGTTAGGTTTTAGGATGCTGATATTTGGCATATAAACCATTGGAGTTATGTTTTCTTATCACATCCATGAAAAAGTTTTTGAATAGAATCCAAACAGTTCTGCAGAGAGAGAAGAGCTGGGTCCCAAAACAATTTGAAACTCCTCGGTGCAATCCTTTGATTTTATAGGTGCACATCTGGACAAATATAAACAAAGCCATGCAGTAATCTGGGATGAAGAGGTCTTCTGGCTTCTGGTCCTAGGCTCCCTAGACCACAGATGGGCCATGGGCAGGCCCAGTTCTGGAGCCCTGAATCCATGGAAAGCCTGATGCATCATGGCAAAACAGAGAAGGCCAGCCTGGCTGGAGCAGCCAGGAGCACATCATGGCCCTGTGACTCGAGGAGATGGGACTGCTTCTAGAAGAACACAGTGGGAAACTCTGTGTTAGTGTCAGATAGACAGTGCTCTAAGGAGGCCATCACAATCCACAGGGAGGGATTGGATGGGGGACAGGTGTGAAGCAACTGGCAAGTGAAAGATCACCTCCACCACCACCATCACCACCACCACCACCACCACCATCACCACCACCATAACCACCACCACCACCACCACCACCACCCCGCCCCAGGATGAGGGAGCAGAGATGCCCACAGCTGAGCCCAGATGCTCCTTCAACAGCTCTTGTCGATGGACTGTTATGGACCCCTGTATGATCTCATCAAAGAGAAAAAAGAAACCTCAATGTCTGGGTCCTCAGGGGAAACCAGAGGCCTTGGGAAGATGGCCCTGGTGTTGTAGGAAGACAGAGACAGGCAGCTCTGGAGGAAACCACACTCCAGATGCTATGAAATTGAACAATTCTCTGATAAATATTCCAACTGACCCAAACATATCCTATGAAAAAGGTGGGTGTGATAGACTACACGCAGGCATGCAAACTCCACTCCCGCTAGCCGCACTCTATTCCTATGGCCCCAACCCCTCCTGGCAGACAGTCAGCAATGCTCAGAGCCCCCAGTTCTCAGAGCCAGGCTGTTCTAGTTTGGATCTGGAGTCTCATATGTTAAGTTAAACACCAACCAGTGGTGCTATTGGGAGGTGGGCGAAGCTTTAGAAGCTGAGGCCTAGGGGAAGGAAGTTAGGTCAAGGGGCATGCTCTTGAAGAGGAAGTTGGGATCCCCATGCCCTTCTCCAGCCTGTCCCCCCCTCTTTTGGCTCCCTTGCTGCCAAGAAATGAACAACCTTCCTACACCATGTTTTCCTGCCACCATGATGTACTGCCCCACTACAGGGCCAAAGCGACTGGACCAAGTGACCAGGTGTAAAACTTCTGAAGCTGTGACCAAAACTACACTCCCTTTAAGTTGCTTTTCTCAGTTATTTTATGACAGTGACATAAAGCTGAATAATACACTGGCCCACGGAGGGACAGACCAACAGCCAAGGGAATAATTCTGGGGTGTGGGTAGTGCTGAAAGATTGCTGGACCAGGGGCCCAGTTCTGGTGGCTCTGCCATTTTTCTGCTGAGTGGCCCTGGTTCAGTCCTTCACAGTCTCCACAGAACTGCTTTCTCATCTTTTGAACAAGATAATTGCATTCCAACTCTAAGCCGTAACACCTCACTTCCCCGTTTAAAGCCCTCCAGTGGCTTCCTGGACCATTAAAATAAAGCCCAAACTCTTGCCCATGGAATGCGAGTCTCTGCAAGATCTGGATGCTGCCAATCTTTTCAATCTCATGTCATACCGCCTCCTCCTTCCACTCACCCTCCAGACTCGGAGTTGTCCTCCCTGTCCCTAAACAGCACCTCACGGTTGTTCACTTGCTAGACCAGAACTAAAACATTAGCCCCCTAGACCTTCCCAGGGTTGCCTCTGCCTGCCACCCATCCTTCCTTGTGCCAACCTTTCCTGAGCATCACGCAATTTCCAACCTAGAGAAGTAGCATTCATATCTAAGATGACCTTGTTTATTTGTGTAGTTAATGCCTGTCTCTCCCTAGCCAGTGTCAGTAGTTGTCCCGCTCAAGGCTGCAGCCCTCATGCCCCAGAAGAATGCCTAGCACACAGTAGGTGCTCAGTAAATAGCTGTCACACAGATGAATGAATAGCTTCTCCCCATGCCTGACAAGTCTTCAACTTTGGATTTTTTTTACATCAGAGACATTCCCTAAATACAAGAAGTCCAGACTTGGATGGAAAAGCACTTGGCTGAGAGCAAAGTGGCACTGTCTTTTTTCTGCCTCATTTTCTCGTCCTAATGTGTGGCAGCACAGCACCTCAGTCTGCGAGCCATCCTGAGACCCGGCTGCTTTCCTCCCGGGACTGCAACGTCCATTGCATCTGAGCCACAAGCCACACACTGGTATTTTTCCTGTCCTTGAGTAAACTCTAGCATTTGTGTCAGATGGTTCTTCTGTCTTAGGAATTCAGGATTTAGAAGGATATTGAAAGTATAGCCCAAGGCTAAAAGAGATTCAGAATTGCCGGCATTGACTGGGGGACTTCAGCACCACAGACAGATGGTTTTGGCATAGTCTGCTTGGTGCAGCCCTCGTAAGTAAGTTTCACACATGAATTGTCAGAATTCTAAGTCCCTGGTATTTATGACTTAGGGCACCAGTACCACCATCTTTCCTCCAGATTCTGAAGAATGAAAGAAAGACCCTCTTCCAGAAGAAGAATGAAATAAGGGACTTGCCCTACCAGATTTCAAGATTTATTATGCAGACCCATATCCCTGATGCAGAAGTGGCATTTCGGATCACTGAGGAAAAGATGAATTTACAATAAGTGATGCCAAGATAATTGACCAGTCAAGAAAAGAGGGGGAGGAGGAGGGAAATGTGTGAATTCTACTTTTGTCTCACAGGAAAATTAATTCCAGGTGCAGTGAAGATTTAACTATGAAAGGCAAACTTAAAAGCACTTAGAAGATAGAGTAGGGAAATATTTTCATAAGCCCAAGATAAGGAAAGGAGTCACGCACACTCAAAAAGAGAGATTGATAAAGGTTGACTACTCTAAAATCAAGAACTTCTGTTCAAAAATGAAAAGGAAATTGGAGTTATCAAAAGACATTATTAAATAAGTAAATAGCAACTAGAAGGAAACATTGGAAGGATATTTAATCAGCAAAGAATTAGTGACTAAAACACAGAGAAAAGAACATGAAAAGGAAAAGGAATGTCCCTGAAGAGGAAATATATAAAACAAAACATGTCAAAAGATGGTCACCCTCCTCAGTAATTAGGAGAATATAAATTAGGAGCACAAAGAGATACTATCTGGTACTCACCAGATTAGCAAAGATTAAAACACCTGAGAATAACTACTGGGGGTAAAGATGGAGAGAAATGGGAACTCTGTTCTCAAAGGCATAAGTTAATTCAGTTATTTTGGAAAATAAAATGGAAACATGTTGAAACTACCTATGACCAGCCAAGTGATTTTACCCCGGGCATACATACTAGAGAAATTATTTTTATTTTTATTTATTTATTTTGGTGGTGGTACTAGGGGTTAGACCCAGGGGAAGTCTACCTCTGAGCTATACTCAGAGCTATGTTTTATTTTGAAACAGGATCTCACTAAGTTGCAGAGGGTCTCGCTAAGTTGCTGAGGCTATTCTCAAACCTGCCATCCTCCTGTCTCAGCCTCCCAAGTACTAGGATTACAGGCATGTGCCACCACTCCCAGCTTTGAGAAATTCTTATATGTCTGCATCAGGAGTCATACACAAGATGCTCCCAACCATAATGTTCTCAAAAGTTTAAAACAACCCAAATGTCTATCAATAGGAAAACAGTTACATAAATTCCAGAATATTTACACAAGGGAAAACTAGAGAGTAGTGAAAATGAACGTAACACAGCTACTCAAGGTCACAAGGATAATCTTAGAAATCTGATGTTGAATAAAATTCATGTCCCAAAAAACTATCATCAATATATTTTTAATTAAAAAGCAAGCAGAATAAAACAACATATTTTTAATGGTTTGTAGAGATAAGGAAGTGAAATTTTCTTTCAAAGTCCAAGGAATGATAAGAACAAATTCACAAATCCAAACTAATGGTTATCTTTAAGAAAATCAACGGAATTTTACTCTACCATAAAGAAGAACAAAACTATGTCATTTGCAGGAAAATGGATGGATTTAGAAAATACTGTGTTAAGTGAGATCAGACAGTCTCTGAAAGTCAAGGGCCATATATTTTCTCTCACATGAGGAAATAGGAACCAAACAGGACTTCAGATAAATGAGGAGGGAGACCAATGGAATAGTGGAAGGGAATTGGGAGAGGGAGGCGGGGAGGGGGAAAAAGGAGGGTTGAGAAAGGAAGCAGTTCAAATAATAAATGTCCAATCCAATATGAAGGCATCACTATGAATCTCAGGAAACATATATGGGGAGAGTTGGGGGAACCAGGTGGGATGCAGAGGAAAATGCATTAAGAATATGTGTGCATGTGTGTTTGTATCACTTTGAAACTCACTGTGATGCATAATTACAATGCACAAATAAAAGTACAAAGATTAAAAAAAAAGAGAATCAAAATACTGGGTTCTACTGGTTCATAAAGAATTACAGGGAGAATACAGGTAACATTCATCATATTCGTAAAATGTTGGTTCTTAAATTGAGTGGCAGCTTCATCAATGTGTATGTCATTATCATACTTTGTCACTTTATTATACAGATACTATTTTTGTGTGTATTAAATATTATATAAATATTTTTAAAATATAAAATTATATAAATATTTATAAAATTTTAAATAGTGAGGAAAAGTATGAAGGAAAGTCATGTCTGGTTCCAAATCTCATCTTTCCTAAAATACATTTGGTCTTTGGAGGTATGATTGGGCTGAGTGTAGCCAGATGAATTAAAATTGTAAAACCACTGTCATTTATTCATTCAACATAAATGAGGGAACACCTGCCCTGTGCCTATTATGGGGATTGGTCACTGAGCAGAATAAGCTTGGTCCTTGACCTTGTTCTTAAAGAAGTAGGGGTCTGGGGCTGACCTGAGACCTGGAAGGTGGGATGCCTCCTCTAATGCCTTCCTTCCTCTGCATGAGAGCTCCAGTTTCTTTCCCCTCTGTGTGAATGTCTTCTGAGGGATGAGAGACTGTCTTGGGAGAGTCTTTAACACTCTCTCTTCTGGAGTCTAGAATCTGCTTCCCAAACAAATGTCACTTTGTAGTGAGAATTTCTTTGACCACCAGACTGTCTCTTATAGTCATTATAGCCTGGAGCTCTTTCTCTAAAGCTGGGTGATGTCATCTGTTTAAAATGCAACAGTTTGAATTTGAGTACTGGAGCCATGTTTGAAATGGGAATGTAAAATGGCTTGGAGCAATGTCTTTTACCAGTGTTGGTGTGTGGCTTGTGTCCCAGACCCGATCCTTCTAAATGCCCTGATGCATTTGAACAGCTCATCCCCAAACACCTGGTTTCCATCCCTACCTGCCCACCACACACTATTAGAGTCTGGGGACACTGAGCCAGCTCTCCATGAAGGGAAATTATGGCTGGAAGCCTCACTCTGCTCAAGATGCTGCTGTCAAACCTGCTGGGACACACTGAGAGAAGTTCTTCCCTCCCCTGGGCTAATGGGAAAGGATGACACTCCAAGATCAGTGACTGAGAGAACAGTGTGCACTTCCTGTCAGCTGAGAGGTGACACCTGGAGAGGTGAGGTCCTACTCCACTCCCTCCCCCCCCTGACAAGGAATAGCCACGTAGATCTCCATGGAGGCTTAAGAGGTAGCACTGTGTCTTGGTCAATTCTCACTGATATAATCCAAAGCAACTGACCACACAGCTTAGATGAAGGAAGGTTTATTTGCTCACAGTTTTTTGGAGATTCGGGCTTGGGTCTGTGGACCTCAGGGCATGGTGGTGGGAAGTGGAGAGAGAGGAGACAGAGCAAGGGCTCTGCTCTCAGTTAATGGAGTCCAGAAGCAAGAGAGCAAGCAAGCAAGGGGATTCAAAGACACAGTCCCTAAGGCCACACCTCGAGGGACCCACCTTCCCCAGCCACAAACCCCCAGCCTAGGTTACGACGCAGTAAATTCATTACAATGGATTTATCTACTGATGATATTACAACCCTGAATATTAATACATGAGCTCTCCAAGGGACATTCCATATCTTACCAGGACACACTAGAAAAGATTACTTGCCTTTTTAATCACTCAGATCTCTGGATAAATTTCCATTCATCTAGGGAAAATGAGAACCTACTCTACATGGTCTTTGGATACAAAAATTAGTTATTAATCAGGTAAGATAAGGCCAAATATGTGTCTGCCTGAGAAGGAAGTGTGTGAGGATTACAAGAGGAATTCAAAAGCTCCAAAACTGCTCCTGAATATGGGGGTTGAAGGAGCAGAAATCTCAGGGAAACCTATGAGAATTAAACCAGGGGTGCAGGACTGGGGGTCATCTTTCCTCTAGTGCTGTCCCATAGGGCTATCTGTGACAATAGAGATGCTCCATGTCTTCCTGCCCAGTATGTTAGCCATGAGCCTCATGCATCTCTTGAACACTTGAGATGTAACTAGTATGTCCAAAAACTGGATTCCTAATTTCATCTGATTTGACTTAATTTAAAATTGAAGAACCACACGTAGCTAGTAGTTAATGTGGCAATATAGTAGTCGGTAAAGTTCAAGAAAAATACCAAACTAAATGAAGAAAAATGAAGGTTCTTGGAGGCAGATAACAACCCCTGGAGGTTTTCAGAGGTTCTGAGCCAATTTTAAGGACTTCATATGGGCAAAGCTTCTGTGAGATATGAGAAGGGGGGTTTCTACCTGAAGCTAAGGGGAAAACCTAGACTCACTGGGAAAAAAAAATCATCTCTAGATGCAAATAAAGCCATCACAATGTTGTATATCCTAATTCAAACACTGGAAACAATAGTGAATAGGTCAAACATAGACTGGTTATCCATATTTTATACAAACATTTAAAGCCATGTTTATAAAAATTATTTTACCATATAGGTGAAAAAGCAAAATATAAAAAATGATATATACTTCATTATATACTTCATGATCAAAATTTCACCTATGTATATATGAATAGAAAAAAATTAGAATGACATAAAATATCAACATGACTCATTTCTGGGGTAGAATTTTGAATATTTTAAATTTCTTTTTATACTTTTTGTATTTTTCCAAGGTTGTTGTTACTGTTGTTGTTGTTACTGGGATTGGATCCAGGAGCATTCTACCTATGAGCTATACCCCCAGGACTTTTTTTTGAAACAAGGTATTGATAAATTACTAAGGATCTTGCTAAGTTTCTGAGACTCACTTTGAACCTGTGATCCTCCTATCTCAACCTCCAAAGTATTAGGAATACAAGCATGTGCCACCAGGCCTGGCCCAAATTTTTATAATGGTCATTTGTTTTTTTTTTTTATACCAAGAAATGCTCTTGTTTAAAAGATGCTCTGATATTAAAATGTATTTAACAATACATTTTATTGATAAGCAGAAAGCAAGATATGACATCATACTTGTAAATTCTATCATAATTACATAAACTGTAGGCAGAGAAAAGATTAAAATAGTTGCAGCACTCTAGTGAGATCATATATTTTCTAATATTTTAGTCTTTTCAACAGCCATGTTTTCAACAATTAGTTGATAATTATTTTCTAAAACAGAAGGAAAAAAATCTAATGCATTTCCATGAGACTCCAGCTTCTTCTGGTCCATCCCCCCAGCCCTGAATAGACTTGAGCCTTGTTGCCTCCCTGGTCCTCTCAGTGATACAGAGACAGGCCCTGCCCAGCAACCTCCTGGCCTCAGGGTACTCTCACTGCCCCAGCAGATGGCTACTCACTCTCCCTTTGAGGCTGACCCTTCTCCTCCGCTCCCCTCCCACTCCATTACCACAGTGATTCAATGAGGAGATCAATAAATGTGGAAAACAATTGATCCTCTCCCCTCCATCCCCTTCTCTCCCTGCCCTGCTAACAGGAATCAAACCAGAGAAGAAGTGCAGCGACTTCCCTGATAGGATGGAGAGCTCCGTTTCCCTCCGTCCACACCTGCAGTATTTCAAGATCATCAAGGCGTTGCTCTTCATCAGGTTGGCAGATACTCTTACCTCTTTTGGCTCCCAAGCATCCATGCTGAGCTCCTTCTCTCTGCTTCTCCTCCTAAGATTCCTATACCACCTCTTACCCAGAGCTGGCAAGGTACAGGCTGCAGCTGCACCACCCTGTCTCAGGAGGGCAGAAGACTGTAGCAGCTAGTTTAACAGCCTCCACAGAGCACACTAGAGTCTTAGCTTAAGAAAAGATTCTCAAATAAATTTGCATCTTAGTAAAGAGCCTCATTCCATCTATCTCAAAACAGAGCACCTCAGAGCTTTAAACGGACCAAAAATGAGGAGGAACCCCACCAAATCACTTCCCCCTGGAGCTCACTTTCATACAATGGCCAAAACCTCAGCATTTACAAATTTACCATTAGCTATTTTGACCCAGGGGGTCCATTACTCAAAGTAATCTTCAATTTTAGTAAGGCATGGATTTGAATTATTTGTGCTGCATGCTTGATAAGGCCAAACAAAACAAAAGGAGCATCAACTATGAAATGCTCATTTGGGAGGAAAATTAGATACCAAGAGATGAAGATATTAGTCCAGTATGCCTTTAGAGACTCTTGTTTCAGATGCATAGGGAAGCTGCCTTTCTCTATTTATGTCACTGTAACAAAATATCTAAGGTTGGATGCTTTGTGAGAAAAGAGGTTCACTTAGCTCAGTTTTGGAGGCTGAAAGTCCAAGATCAAGTGACCTTACCTACTCAGCCCCTGGCGGCGACTCTCTGGCTGCATCGCAACATTGTGGAGAAGCAGAAAGAAACCAGTCACATGCAGATGGGGCCAAGCACATGGGTCAGCCTCACTTTATAACAACCTGCTGTCGTGAGACTAATCTAGTCCCATAAGAGCTATAATTCCTGGAGACATTACTAGTCGTCCATGAGAGTGGTGCCTCCATGGTCTAGTTCTCTCCCACTAAGCTCCCCCCACCTCTTGAAGGTCCCTCCACCTCCACACTGCCACGCTGAGGACCGAGCTTCCAGCTCATGAACCTTGAGAGACAAACTACGTCCAAACCATAGCAGGAGCATTAGGCATAGTTGGAACAGAAGCTGATCTAGATTTATCAAAATGTCAGAGTTTCTCCATATAGTACTCTCTTCAACACAGTATCAGTTGATAGCTCCCATCAATTTGGAAAGCACACACACAGCTGATTCACACCTTTAAATTACACCTCTTACCCTCAGAGCTCTCTACCCAGCCACCATCATACTCTGTAAAATTCAAATCACTCCCATCCTAATCACCTGAACCCAGATCACCAAAACAGGAATGCTGCAGGTAACACTGCAGATGGCATCTAACCACTGTGGCCAAGTGGATCCACACTCATCCCTTTCTTTTTCTTTTTCTTCTTATTCCCTGCTTTAATCCATTCCCTCCTTAACCCTTTTTACCTAAACTTTCCTATCATGCCCTGGGTGGGTCTGTGGTAAATGGTAAGCACTAATTATATCTCAAGGAGAGAGGACAGGCCACCCTGGCCCAACACATACTCCACTTATCGCAGGAGCAGACACAGCTGGCTCTGAAAGAAGAAACTCCTTGAATTCTGCATGAAAAGCACACACCTCCCTTTGAAAAGAGTGCACAGTTCCTTCTCTCTGTGTGTACACAGGTCTTGAACTCCTTAATTTCTGGCTTACCAATCAAGTAGTAAGCATGGAGGAAACCGAACAGATGGAGGACAAGTCATGCCCAGGTCATGGAGGGTATGAGTCAGAAAGTCGAAGGAAGAAGAACATTGAGGGAAGAAGCAGAGTCTGGTGAGAGGAGTCATTTGGTGAGACTTATTTCAAGCACCAAGCAAAACTTTGCCAATCCCTTGGCTGATGATGGAGAGCCCGTCATTACAGAGACACTGCTGTAGTCCAAATAAGCTCAAACACAAATGTCTCGATAATGCTTTGAAAAGAAGTTGGCATTTTATTCAGCTGCAAGGTTGTCTCTACTTCCTGGAGACTAGTTCAGAGATGGGACAGGAGGAGCTGGGCATCTTGAGCAAGGAAAGGTTGCTGAGCCAGGTAGAGGAGAGAGCCCAGCAGCCAGAAAGGGGCCAAGAGCTTGGCAGGCTTCACACCATAGTCCTCAGGCTCAGCCTTGCCTTCTCTCCTGCTTAGCTTTCCTTTCTTCTTTTTCCTCTCCTGCTCTGCATCATTTCTCTTTCTCCACAGTGTCCCCACCCCATTCAGAAGGCTATAGGTTTCCCAACTTGTCTGCCCCAAAAGTTCACCAAAATGTGTGTCCAAAGGTCTTGATAGGACAGTTTTCAAAGAAGCCTCCTTTAATACTCTGCAGCTCAGCAGCTCTGTCCTTCTTCCCTCCTCCCTTCCTTCTTACTTTCACCTTCCCTTTATCCCTTCCTCCCTCCATTCTTCTCTCCTTCAAAATGTATTAAACATCTATTTATGCACCACGCATCAGGAGTTATTAAGATAAACAATGCACACTCTAAGCCATCATTCACCTTTCACTCAAAATAAACAAAGGCTAAGCCCAAGTTTAGAGCGTAACAAACACATGTGTTTTAATTCTAGTTTGCTGGCATGGTTTGGATAAGAGTGGCCCAAAGGTCTGTGTGTTAAAGGCTTGGTCCTCAGCCTGTGATGCTCTTGGGAGATGGCCGATCCTTTAGGACGTGGGCCTAGTTGGAAGTCTTCCGGTCATATGGAGATATTCCTTGAAGGGGTATTGGACTCTAGACCCCCTTCTTTCTCCCTCTTTGCTTTCCAGCTGCTGTAAGGTGAGAAGCTTACCACACCACACACTTCCTCCCATCAAGAGCTGCCTTATCAACAGGCCCATAAGCAAGAAGGCCAACCAACCATAGAATGATACGTCCAAAACTCTGAGCTAAAACAAGCCTCTCTTCTTTTCAAGTTTATTATCTCAGGTCTATTGTTACAGTAGTAGAAAGCTAACTAACACATCATCCCTTGACTCCTCCACTTTCTCTCCACAGTGGACCTCAATTACATGTAGTGTTTCTACTGATAAAATAAAAACAGTAATAAATTAGAAAATCCTTATTTTTTAACTCACAACCTTGAATAAAAGAGTATATTCTTTGGTCTAAAGAAGCATATTCATTTGCATCCCTCTAGCAACTCATAGAAAACCAAGTGGTATTATCAAATACACTGGTGAAAGACGTTTGAAAATTCAGAGAATGTCTATTTTGTATATTAATGCTTTGCAAATCTACCCTAGAGATTGTGTTATAATATCTCATTTTAAAATAAACTGAATTCATTATTTTAATTTAACATAATAGAGCATTTAGGTATATGTGTAATTTTTGTTTTCTCTAGCTTATACTTTGAAAAGGAGTTTTCAACAAAGATTACAAAAGATTGCTTTATGCCCCTAGAACTTCCATTGTCTAATAATTATTGTATCACTCAAAGTATGAGTTATAGTAAGGATTTATAGGTGTTCTTAAGTGGCAGCATGTTGAGCTAGGAAGAAAATTAGATTGAAAAGTCCTGAACCCTGGGCTCTTATGACAATATTGCTGTTTACTAATTCCATGACTCTTTCAGTTAAGGTTCTTTTCTTAGCCAGCACTGGAAACCAATCCCAAATAATCACTTAATTTTTTAGGAAGACTTCATTGGAAGGAGCCTGGGGCATCTCATAAAATTGAAGAAAGTGTCTGGCATCCAAGACACGAAGGGACAGCAGGAGAGTGGCTCCCAGTCCTTGGCACCAGGAGAATGTGGATTCCTTCCCTTGGTGCTGCCCTTCATGGACCTAATCTCAAGAACTCCTCAGGCTCCAAGTCTCTGTTTTGAATATCAAACTCTTCGGAAAGGGCCTGATAAGCTCAGCTTGAGACCAGGAGGCAGAGCCAGGTGTCTCTGGAGTCTCATTGAAGAGGAGCCCACCAACAGAGAATGGTGACCATCTGGAGGCCTGGGGTCCTCCCCTTATACCACAGCCTTTCTCAGAAAAGGGGAACATCAATAGGACTGGGGAACTACTCCAACAGGCCTCTGCTAGTATCTTTGGTCAAGTTATGCAATCCCTAGGTCTCAGTTCCTTCTGTAAAGGTTAGAAATTTTACTGGATTATTTCAAACATCCCTTCCAGCTTCCTAATTGTGTGGCTAATGGTTTCTAGTACTTCTTGAAAGTTGTAATGAGAATCTCTGGACAACTTTCAATATTTCCAAAACTGCAACAAAAATAGTTTGTCGGAGATAAATTTTCTCGGGTACACTAAAACTTTATGTTTTGATTTATGTCCTAGAAATGTTTTGACTCAGTGAAATATCAATGGTCATATACTGATCAGAAGTTCTGACTGGCAGTTAATTTTGGCTAACCTGAGACAGAAAAATGATCATTGTATAATCAGTCTAACTTGATTTAAAAAAAAAAATGTCTCGCAAGATTCCTTAGAAGTGAAAAGCATTGGCATCCTTAATCTATGTTTTAAAAAGAAGCTAACTTTAGCCAGGCATGGTGGTGCACACCTGTAATCTCAGTATTTGGGAGGCTAAAACAGGAGAATTGCAGGCCAGCTTCAGCAACTTAGCAAGATCCTGTTTCAAAATAAAATAGGGCTTGGGGTGTAGCTCAGATGTAGAATGTCCCTGGGCTCCATTTCCAGTATGAAGGAGAAGAAGGAGGAGCAGCGTACTTTATTTATGGAAAGTTGTTAAATTTTCTCACCCATAACTACAGACACCTAAACGAGAATTTCTGAAAAATAAGGAATTTGTGCCTGCCTCTATTCGACCCCTAGAAGAACAACCCTGTAAGCACTTAGCCATTGATGTCAACATCCGGAATGAGAAGAACTTCAGCAGGAAGCCTTTGAAAGAACGTTACATTTCATCTCAGAAAGGCTGCCGTCAATGCAGTTGCCTCCCTTTAAGGAACTCAGAAGGAGAACTTGAAATCCTACAGACTTGTGCTACTTTTTCTCATTCCATGGATATTAACAATTAAAACGTTTAAATGACACAGAACCATAAAATCTTTTTATGTCTTACATATTCTGGGTGAATTTTGACCTAGAAAGTTACATCATCATTTGATAAATTAAACGGCAGAAAAGAGGTTGATGTCAGTACAGCACCAACTTGGGTATCAAGAGACTTAACTTCTAACTAGCTTCTAGTCCATCCTGTTCTTCCTATAATTAGTATTATGTTCATGGAGGAGTCACGGCTCCTTCTGAGCTTCAGTTTCCTCCTCTGTAGACTGAGAAGCTGAATAGGAGGCTCTCGAAGATTCTTTCTAGCTCTAATTTTCTGTGCTTAGAAAATAGCATGCACTGCTTCATGCCTTCCTAATGTGCCACGCACTGCTGTGATTATTAATACATAGTATATCCCTTAATCCTCAACGGCAAAAGATGATTTTTCATCCTAGTTTTATAAAGGAAGAAACTGGTACACGGCGAGGTCAAGCGAGGGAGGAGTAGAGTCTGTTCTCTGGATCCTGAAAGGCACCAGAGGCCTGACCCACCCGGCACAAGCTGCCTCCCCGCGTCCCCGCCCTCCAGTCGCCTCAACACAACCCGAGCAGACGCTTACACGTGCAGTTCTTTTCATCTTCCCCTGACATCATTCCTAATCACCTAAGTTACTTGTCTCTAAATTGCCTGTAATTTGTCTTCATCTTTCTAGAACTGAAGAGATGAGACAATGCGCCTTCCAGGTGCGGTTTCCTCGGGGACCCCTGAACAAGGAGGGAAACTTCTTTCTTGGAAGTCCCCAGGAAGTCTACAGGGGAGAAGATGATCAGCCAGCATGGTGTTGCCCAAAAGGCAGAAAAGCTCAAAGAGAGACAGAGCCCCGGAGGAGACAACTGCCGGACAAGTTCTGTTGGGAAACAGAACCCAGGAGAAAAGGTTAAAGAAATTGGAATTTGTTCACCTAAACATTATAAGGCTGAGAAATACTGGGAGACATGTCTCCATAGGACCCAGGTGTTCACATGTCTTACAAGCAAGGTGCCGAATGACTTTTGTTTCATATTGCTTTTATAAGAATTTTTGTATAGCAGACATCCTCAGAAGATAGAGATAGGACTCCAGTTTGGCACACGGTAAGAATGTTTACTTCTCAGTACAAAAGATTTAGGTTCCTTCAGCTCAGGACTCCTCTCCTCTAATGAAGTTCACTGTATGCACAAGTGTCATCTAACCATCTTCGTTTCCAGTGTGTGGGAGTCAACATTCAGATGGATGTAGCTACTGCATGCATTGTGAGTAATAAAGTCTATCATCTCCAATCCAGGAGTGGTGTGTCTTCTGCCAACTTGAAACACTAATGGGCTAGCTTACTAGTTTGTAAGTAGAGTAAAATTTCAGACTCTCTACAACTCTTGGTATTAATAACTTGAGAACAAGTTTCAATAAAAAAGAAAAGCAACTGTACATTTCTAGAGAGGTCAACAAATAATTTTTTCTCTTCCTGAGAAATCAAGAGTATCTCTCTTTTTTTTTTTTTTTTTTTTTTTTAGTATTGAGAATTGAACTCAGGGGCATTCTACCTCCGAGCTACACCCCCAGCCCTATTTTTTATTCTTTATTTTGAAATCGAGTCTCACTAAGTTGCAGAGTGCCTCACTAGGTAGCTGAGGCTGACCGCAAACCCGGATTCTCCGGTTTCAGCCTCCCGAATGCTAGGATTACAAGTGTGCACCACCACGCCCTGTTCAAGAATATCTCTTAAACTGTAGGAAGAAATATGGATTCAGGCTTTAGGGAATGCTAATTTCACTAATACTTGTATTAGTATTCACTAATACTTTGTAGGGCAAGTTTGGAATCTCCTATCTTAAAAGATTTTAAAAGATAATTCAAACACCTGTGCATGTGATACATACAGGTCAGGCCTAGGCACACCCGAATGCAAAAGCAAAAGTGAGCACTCGTGTGGCCTTCTTAACATTGTGATATATTAAAAAGCAACTCTGAAAAAATAAAAATAAAAAGCAACTCTGTCTATGCACAGGCCCTTAGCTTGTTTTTTTTTTTGTTTTTTTTTATCCATATAGGCTTTTCCCAATGTGTTAGCTTAAAGTCGGTCAACCCTACAAACTCTCCATGACTCTCATGACCCAAGAAGCCCTCAGAACAGGTCTTCTTAAGAAGTGAATTGTCCCACTATAGTTGCAGGTCTGCCTGGAAATGTTGCTGGTAGATTCAGAAGATCTTTTCAGGAGTAGCTTGTGCCAATTCCCAGGACCCAGAAGCTTAGATGGCTAGTATCCTCTCCTCTTCACAGTCCTTCCCTATTCTCCTCTCCAAAATGTCCTCACGGGATGGTTTGAGGGATGACCACATAAGGGTGCTGGCAGTCCCTAAGATACATCATTCCCAAATGCCAGCAGCTGATGCAGGAAGTAGTAACGATAACACGGAGCTCAGAGGGCCACAGAAGAATGTCCAACATGCTCAGTTCCTTGCTTAACATAGCACTTCCAATGGCTACCTTACACATATCCTTTCTTTCTTTCTTTCTTTCTTTCTTTCTTTCTTTCTTTTTTTTTTTTTTTTTTTTTTTTTTTTTTTTTTTTTTTTTTTTTTTTTTTTTTTTTTTTTTTTTTTTTTTTTTTTTTTTTTTTTTTTGCGGTACTGGGGATTGAACTCAGGGGCATTCTACCTCTGAGCTATACCCCCAGCCCTATTTTTTATTCTTTATTTTGAAACAGGGTCTCACTAAGTTGCAGAGTGCCTCACTAGATAGCTGAGGCTCGCCACGAGCCCGGATCCTTCGGTCTCAGCCTCCCAAATGCTGGGATTACAAGCGTGCACCACCACACCGGCTCTACACATATCCTTTCTGATGAAGAATTCAAAGCATTCCACAAAGTCTCCTATACATATCTACTCCAGGGATACTACATTAATTTTACACAGATCTTTTCTTTTTTCAAAGCACTGTTATCTTATTTGATTCTATGCCAGAAACCCCATAGTTAGGGCAAGTATTAGAAAGCCAATCTTCAGAGGAGGAAATGGAAACTTATAGGAATTCGAAGTGTTGTTTGAGGTCACAAGGTTGCTCTTAAGTGGTACTGCTAAAGCAAGAACCCAGATACCTGACACCAGGTTTGTGGTACTTTCTGTATATCCTGTAGGGGGAGATGTTCTTACTGGGCAGAAAGACAAGAATCAAGTGACTTGTCCAAGGTCATGTTATAATGTAGCTACAGTGGAACCAGAACTAGACCCGAGGTCTCCAGAATTGGTGGTCCTTACTCCTTTTCAATGCCTTGGCCTCACCAGAATGAATGAGAATACATGTAAAAGGAGAGAGATCATTGACAAGCTGAGCACCTAACTGAGCTGGTCACTGAGTCCCCACGGTCTGGACACCACGACCTACAGAGGATTCATCTGTCCTTGGTGTCTCATAAACCAGGTGCCCTGCTTGTTTTGTTTTGTTTCTTTTGTTTTGCTTTTGGTGCTGGGGATTGAGCCCAGAGGCATTCTAACTCTGAGCTACACTCCCTGCCCTATTTTATTTCTTATTTTGAAACAAGGTCTAAGTTGCTGAGGGCCTTGCTACGTTGTTGAGGCTGACCTCAAACCTGAGATCCTCCTATCTCAGCCTCCCAAGTACAGGGATTATAGGCATGAACCACCATGCATGGCTCTCCATTCACTGCGGTGATGAGGCTATAATCTTTTGCATTAGATAAATTAGAATTTAAGTCCCAGCTCTGATATTTATTCTCCATGAGATGTGGGACATATGACTTGCTGTTTCTTGGTCCTCAATATCTTTATCTATAATATGGGATAAAAATAGTGGCCACTTCACAGGGCTGCCATGAAGAAAAGCAACCATGTATGCAGAGCATTAAGTAAGTTGAAGCTAATATTGTCAACCATGAGGCAGGAGTTGGCAGATGACAAGGGAGTCCAGTGAGAAAGGAGAAGGAAGGTAAATGAAACCAGGGACAGTGACAACAAGGCTTGCCTAAGAGTCCTGAGCCATGATGCCCAGAGCACTCTGCTGTAGGCAGGAATGGGAGTACCAACCTTAGTCTCCTGGGAAGCCCTTCACTTACAGCCAGAGCTGGCTTAGCTTCCAGGAAATTCCGTGGCTCTGAGAAATGGCCATGAGTCAACCTGGTCTCTCCCCTGCCTCTGCCTCTGGGGTGTATTTCACATTGCAATAGTGCCCAGCGTTGTCTGCAAGCTCACCCTGGCCTCCATCACCAGAAGAGAGTTGCATTTTCTGTTAGCTGGGGCAGTCCGTTGAGCCCAGGAGAGACAGGAGGCAGGGAGATAAGCCCACTACAGGGGCATTCTGCTCGCCTGGGCCCAAGGCTTGAAAACATCCAACTATGCCAAAGACACCTGGGGCAGAATGTTTATAGACACAGAAAATATGGTCTTGATCCTTCTGCAAACCACTCCAGCTCCCCTGTCTAGGGTACCATTTCCATGGCACTGGTGTAGAAAAGGCAGTGGAAAATACTGGCTATTCAATCCTTCTGTTAAAAAGTCGCACTTGCAGCTGACAGGGACGTATCTGCAAGATGAGCTCAGCCTTAGACAGGTGTGTTCACCTGCTGAATGAACATATGGAGAGAAACCCTGCAAAACACAGCAGTCCACGAATGATCTGAAAGGTCTAGCGCGACCTACGTCAGACATGAGCTGTTGGCACAGGAGAAAGACACCGGTTGGAGGAGAATGCTGTGAATGGCACCGTGGAAGCGGGTCACACCTTCTAGAAGAACAGAAGGGCGATCCACGCTACTCCAGCTCACTCGGGCGTGACTACCCTCCCATACAGATCGTATGTTAGCCTGCAAATTGAACCTTCTCTCAGGTTCCACTTCCATCACTGCCATCTGTCTGGCCCAGGTTCCTCCTTCAGGGCTGTCCCAGTCATGCATCACCAGCCATGTCCTGCCTCTGATCTTTCTTCAAGGGGCCTCTTTGCTTATAAGGTCAGGACTAAATAAGACTTCAGAATTCATTGGCTCCAATTTCCTCATTTTATAGACAGAGACACTGAGACTCAGAGAGACACAGTGACTTGTCCTCGCTTACAAAAGTGCTATTTGGGAAACTGGACCTAGAAGCCATCATCCTGGACACAAACATGGTATTCCTTCTAGCATAACCCCACCTCCTCTAGGAAAGCCTTCTTTGTGAAGCTGAAATGGGGAGATGGCTTCTGAAAACACAGTCTTCCCCTAAGCCTCACCCCTCCTGCTCTAACCTTAAAGGAAGAGAAAAATGAATTCATGACTAATGTCAACCCACCCTACTTCTCTGGAAGAGAAGCCAGAGAGAACAAAAAGCCTTCTTTAAAGAATTCTGTTCAGCGCCCCTCTCCCCAGAACCACATGGGCCATTAGAAGTAGAAACCTACCGCCTGTATTCTAAAAGTCTTGCAGAGAAAGTGGACCCATCTAAAAGAAGTCACTCATCTGTGTAAATGGAGGGTGATAAAGTCAATCTGGGGAGGATTGCTTAACAAAGACCCTTCTGCTGTCAATTTCCCTGATTGTAGGACTCTTGGAATGGGGGTGATTTGGACTGGAGAACGTCAGGCTGAGGGAAGTGAAGCGAGACTTTCATAACGGGCTTCCAATTTGAAAAGAATTATAGACAGAGAGGACCAGATGAAGACGAATAGAAAAGAAACAGGCTCGCATTATACAAGGGAGATTCAGATCAGACATCCCTGAGAACTCCTGAACTGTCAAAACCATAAAGTGGTAAATCAAGAAAAAACACAAGGTAGAGAAACCCAAAGCTTTCTTTCAAACCAGGGTGTGGTCCTACAAGCACAGTATTGATGATAAGAAGGAAAAAAGTCATCCGTGTTTAAGGCTCTCTGTGCACGTAGTCCTGTGGACCTGCTCAGCGAACCACACTGAGACCATGTCTCTCTCCAGACCAAGGTCCTCCAGCTCTTCCACAGGAAAGATAAAAAAATGGTCAGATAGCACCATCTCTTCCTGCAGACACAGCTTTGCTGGAGAGAAGTGCAGCTTAGATCTCTTTCCCGTTCCAAATAAGTCATGAATCTATTGGAGGCAAACTGTATCATCAAGACCTAGGTTTTCCACAGAAAACTCAGATACACTGGAGTGACCTGTTTCCTGCGGGTGAGTAGGGGGCCAGGGCTATGCAGCAGGGCTGAGGGGCAAGTTAGGGGTGAGGGCCAGAGAATGTTCCAGCAACCCAGTCCTCCCATTCCCTCTCTTCTCGCCCCCTCTCCCTGATCAGTGTCCATGCTAATGAAAATAAGCCTGCACAGCTTCTTCTGCAGCCCAAGAATTCGTTCAGAGCAATTTGAAGCCAATTGAATGAACAGGAATAAACGAGCAGATATTGCAGTTTATGGCTGGCTGCGCCACGGCCCCAGGCAGTGATTAGAGGCCCTCGGTCCTTTTTATGCCCACAGCAAGAAGACGGGTGAAATTTGGTCCAGTTAAGAGCTCTAAACAGGAGGTGCGTTGGTGGGGAATAGGATGGGTAATTATAGTCTGTGTTAATACCAGGGCGGTGGCTCAGCTACCCAGACCTAAGAAATCATTAAGTGATTGAGTAAAAGATTGAAACAGCGGGAGGCGGTGATTGCTTTGTTAGGCCCAGGGATAGACGGGGATGAAGTGTCCTCACGGGAGGGTGGGAGAGAAAGACAATTGCTACTTCTGGTCGACCTTGGCTGCTGCCGGACTTTGTCCCAATACTGATTCATTCTCCTTCCCCCCAAAGCAGGGGAAATAGTGTGGCATATATGCATGTGCCCACATGCATTTCCCTGGAAGGGTACCTGGGAAGCAGATGGTGACGCAGAGGACCTCCTCAGACTTTTATGTCCTCTCCTCCCAAGACATAGAGGAGGGATAGGTCTGCACCAGCTCGTCCCTGAGGCCATGGATACCCATTTCAAAGATAGCTGTTGTCGAGGGTCCTGGGAATGTCAGTAGCTTTGGAATAGAGGTTTTCTCTAAGTCAAGTAAACAGGTCATTTTGAGAGGGACAGTCTGTGGTCTTGAACTCAGAACTAGAGAAAGTGTTGAGCAGATATGCTTGATCTTGACCAAGCACATAAACCTCAGTGAAGCACTTCATGAAGAGACCCCTGGGATCTGTAGGAAAAAAAAAAAAAGAAAGAAATGCTGTCCTTATCAGGACACCTGATGTCCTTAGGAACTTTGCTCCCCTCTACTATTCTGAGAATAAAAATCAAAGACAGTGTTTTCTCTAAAACTCCCACAACACACCTACTTTGTTCTGCTTTGTAGTAGTGGCACTAAAGTTAGAAAAATGATGACCGTTTGGTTTCCTGATCTCAAGAAACAAAAGTCTTGTAATGGAAATAGATAAGTAAGCATATCATTTTTATCTATAACACAGAAAATTCCATGCTGGTGTTGCATGAGCAAAGAAGACTGTCACCTAGTCCAGTCACAGGAAAGACAAGGAGCAGGAATGAACCAAAAAAAGGAGGCCAGGACTGCACTGGTTGCTCTGGTAGAAGAAAGAGCACCAGCAAAAGCATGCAGGTAAAAATTATAGGGTTTATTTGGGGAATTACTGTCAGCCCACGACTATGAAAACATGAAGTGTTCCAGGTATGGTGGCGCACGCCTGTAATACCAGTACTTGGAGGGTGAAACAGAAGGATCGTAGGTTCAAGGGCAGCCTCAGCAACTTAACGAGATCCTGTTTCAAAATAAAAAATAGGCCAGGTATGGTGATGCATGCATACAATCCTAGTACTTGGGAGGCTGAGACAGGAAGATCGCAGATTTGAGGACAGCCTTAGCAAGTAGTGAGACTCTTATCAACCTAGTGAGACCCTGTTTCCAAATAAGAATAAAATCAGACTGGGGGTGTAACTTGAAGGTAGAATGCCTCTGGGTTCAATCCCCAGTACTACACAAAAAAATAAATAAATAAAAATAAAACAAAAAAATAAAAAGGGTCAAGTGTGGTAGCACCCACCTGTAATCCCAGTACATGGGAGACTGAGACAGGAGGATCACAGGTTCGAGGATAATCTCAGCAAGCAGTGAGATTCTTGCCAACTTAGCGAGACCCTGTTTCAAAATAAAAAATAAGTAGGGCTGGGGGTGTAGCTTGGAGGTAGAAAGCCCTGGATTCAATCTCTAGTACCACAAAAATAAAATAAAAGTAAAATAAAATAAAATGGACTAGCAGTGTAGTTCGGAGCTAGAATGCCCTTGGATTCAATTCCCAGTACCCCTCCCTCCCCCTAAAAAATTAAGTTGTGATGCAGATAGACAAGCAAGATGAGATCAGCAGTTCCCGGATACCCTGTTAGAAGCTGTAGACTTCATTCAATAAATAATGAGAGCCACTGAAGGGTTTCAAACTAGTGGGGGAGGAGGAGGGGTAGAGAGGTGGAGTGTAACCAGATTTCAACTTTTAGAGAGTGGATTTGAGGAAGCCTGGGAGCAGGGAGACCAGTTAGGAAGCTTAGACACATGTCCAGGCTGGAGGAGAGGATGAGGGCTGGGCTCAGAATGCTGACTTTAGGATGGAGAAAAGGGGAAGGACTTGAGGAATCCTTGGGAGAGTTAAGTTGGCGCTTGATTGGATGTGGTCCATGATGCCATCACAAAAGCAATAATGTCTACCAGACTCCTGACCCAACAAGACTGGCTGGGGGAGGACATGGCTTGGGGGAGGAAGGGCTGATGCCTTCTGACCAGGTGAAGCCCAAGGGCATGGGGCTTTCTAAGGGAGAAATTTCCAGGAAATGTTGAGCCCCAGACCCCTGTGGGCATGCAGTTCAGCAGCTTAGGGAAGACACCGGCCTCTGGGCTTCAATTTCCCCATCTGTAAGCTAGGGCTACTCACTCTCCTCAGCTCACCTTCTGCAAATAGACTGTGGGGACTGCACATGAGAATGTATTTCAAGCACTTGAAAAATAAGGCCACTATATAAATACAATGGTTTTAAAGTCTCCGCATTGGGCATTCTCGAGTTTCCTAGTGCTGCAAAATGGTTTCAAATGATGAATTCATTTTGCAATAATTCTGCTCTTCATGGGTTTGAACATGTGTTTGAAAGAGATACCAGTTCAAAAGGGCAACTTGCCTGGCTTTAACTCATCTCCCCTTTGGTGCTGTGGAGGGCTACAGATGTACAGCATACAGCACGCATGCACCTTGGAGGAATCTGAGAGACCACTTGGTCCAGCGCCCTCACTTTATAGATGAGGGATCCACAGCCAGAGAGAGGAAGGGCCTGGGCAGCTAATGGCAGGACCGGCTGCAAGAGTCCCTGATCTTCTCCGCAGCCCTCACTGCCCGGCAGAGTCAATAAGGACAGCGACACTAGCAATGTCCCCCACTTCAGCCCATTGAGCCTCCTGTGGGCCTCCCTGCTTCTGAACAAAGAAAGAACTATTTGGAATAATAGTGGCTAAGCCCTCTGAAGTTCCAGAGAGTTAGGGGGAAAAAAAGAAAAAAAAAAAAAAAAAAAATATATATATATATATATATATATATATATATATATATATATATATATATATATATATATATATATATATATGACCCAGACTAATGAGTCTCTCCCTCTTCGTTTCAGGGCCAGAACATTTTCTAGACTTAAATAATGCAGGACTGAATATGGATGGGATCGGTGACTGAGAGCAGCAGGGTGGAGATGTGGAACTGTGAATAAATTATAGCACTTGGGCCAGAGTGAGGTGCAGGAAGGAAGAGAAGAAGCGCAGAAGATAAATGAGCCTTCAGATGGGAAGGGATGGAGGCTGGGGACAGGAAGATGAGGCTGACCTGGGAATGGGTGGAGCTCACAGCCCCAGCCTGAGCCAGGACAGGAGGGGCAGAGATCGATCTCCCGGCAAGGCAGGTGGAGGGTGCAGGTGTACCCCAGGCCCTCAGGCCTCTGGGGCCTGGATCCCCCATGAGGAGCTGTGTAGACCCTTCAGTCTTCCATGTGCAGCTCACTCACATAGGAGGTCCTCCAAGACTGAGCCATGAACCCCAGCCCCTGGGAGACGACTCCCCCCAAGGAATTGCAGAGGGAGATGTGCACAGAAGCAGCATACATGGATACCCACCTCACACCCCTCTTTTAAAGGATCTGAGAAGTCCTGCTACAGACAAACTGGTCCCAAGGCTACCTGGCCACAGAAAGCCTCCTCACAGCTTCTCCTTAGGAGATCTGGTGGAGGCCATGTCCTGGTCTCCCTTCCTGAAATGACACCACATTGGCCTCCTACATCATGGCTCTGAGTTCTGGGGTTCTAAGGGCTTAAGAATGCTTACATAACCTGCTTTGACAAAGCTTAGGTCACCCTAATCGCCCAAAATGAAAAGTCATGTCTCCTCTGAGGATCCCGACCAGAATTCAGTTTCATCCCATGTAGCAAGAACATCCTAAACATTAAGTAGCCAGTGATGGAATGTGTAAGGACCGAGGCAAGCAGAGCCTCATTTGGCCACAGTCTAGGAAAAGAGGCAAGTTCTCCCAAGCCCAAACTGGGAGACCCAACTTCAAGTCAGTGTTCAAGGAGATGCTAAAGCTGGGGACTGAGTGATAAGCCCCATAGATGTTCAGAGAAGGGAAGGGGAATTCGAGAGCCTCTTTTTAAACATACTTTTACTGGTGCATTGAAATTGCACATCACAGTGAGGCTCAAATGGAGGCACACATACGTGCACACAGCACTTGGTGTCTTTCCCTCCAGATCCCGCCCTGCCTCCCCCTTTTCCCAGTCCATATCAGGGAGGTGGGCAGTGAGACCTCGGCGTATGGACCTAGCACCGTGTCAACAGTTTCCTTCCTCAGTCCTCCTTTTCCCTCCCCGCCTCCCTCTCCCAGGCCCCTCCCACTATTCTACTGGTGTCTCGCCACATTTACCTGAGGTCCCTTTCATTTCTTATTTTCTCTCTGACTCCCACCTGTGAGAGAAAACATATAGCCCTTAACTTTCTGTGACTGGCCAATTTCACCTAGCAGAACATTCTCTAGTTCTATCCATTTTCTGGCAAATGCCATAATTTTGTTCTTCTTTATGGATGAGTAAAACTTCATTGTGTATGGATGCCACATTTTAACTTAGTAAAATACGCATAGCATAAAATGCACCATCTACCCTTTTTTTTTTTTTTTTTTTTTTTTTTTTTGCGGTACTGGGGATTGAACTCAGGGGCATTCTACCTCCGAGCTACACCCCCAGCCCTATTTTTTATTCTTTATTTTGAAACCGAGTCTCACTAAGTTGCGGAGTGCCTCACTAAGTAGCTGAGGCTGGCCGCGAACCCGGATCCTCCGGTCTCAGCCTCCCGAATGCTGG